>JACEFZ010002061.1:0-16174 GCA_014155875.1 Cepaea nemoralis
ACTTCCCCTTTTTTTTTGGGATGTTTAAAGGGGAGAGTTTTTCAAAGGGTAAAAAATTCATGTTAGTATCACAGCAAGGGTTTCTGAGATAATTTGCGAAAACATATGTTGCACGACTGATTGCCTGGCATATTCTGCATCTCGTCAAGTGACGAGACGAGTTTTGGGGAGGAGGGGGGCGGGGGGGGGGGTAATAATAAAATATGCCAGGCAATAAATCGTCTCACATATTGTTTGTCGCTTCTGTGTTTAAAGAAAATGAAATGAGTTGGACATGTATAAAACATAGTTATCCTATGTGATCAAAGGGTTGTAAACGCTTGCGCTTCAACTTCCAGTGCGCCGATTTCGGGATGGAGGAATCGTTCAGTACACGGGTCAGTCGGGATTCAACGTTGATTTCCCGTTCAGAAAACAATGGCAAACAACTGAATGTACATGTGTATACAAAATCAACAAGGGTCATGTCATGTGTAAACTATCTATCACGTCTTGAATCCATCTACGTTGTGGTCTTCCTGTGTTCCGACCCCTCTGTACACTATATCACAACCTCCTACAAAAGACATAGAACACTTTTTTAAACATAAAGATCTAGAAAAGATAACTATGGAGGAAAGTGTACCATCATCATCATGATGTGAAATGCCGATAAGTGTGGCGGTCATGTTTCCCAATCTCACACTATCACGAGATTCGTGGATCAGCTCTGTTTTCTTGATTCGTCCATGCCGCGTGGCCAAGCCATCCAGGTATTTACTTCTCTGCCTTCCTTTTATTTCATCTCATAACGTGTCCAACACATTGTGAGTGTCTGCTTATAATTGTTCTAATCAATTTCCGGTTTTTTTTTTTCGTTTTGTTTGTTTCTTGCAGAACTTGGTTTTCATGTCCGTCCATAGTATTCTTTGCATTGTCCTCAGAAACCAAATTTCCAGATCTATTAGATGTTTTCCAACTTGTCTGCTAATTATACATGCTTGACATCCATGCAAAAGTACAGGTTCTATGTAGCACATCAACACTCTTTCTTGTCGTTGCATTTGACATCATTTTATTGGTCAGTATGTTTATTTCGTCTGGCGAAAGGCTACACCTTCCCAATGGTGATTCTTGTTCTAATCTCGTCAAGCCACCTCCCATCAGATGTTATGACAGTTCCAAGATGGTTGTACCAATTCAGTTATATAAGAATATTCGCATTTACCTTATATTACATTGTGGTATTTCTTTCTTCGTAGTGACGATGATAATCTGTACCTTCATACAATTTAATACTAACCCTAGTCGTTCATTTATACTCCAATATATATGTCAGAGCCTAGCAGCAACATCGTTGCGGCGCCCGGCGGACAAGAGTTGTCGCGCTGGCGAGATTCTTACCTGACACGCGACCAGCGCTGACGACAGACGCACGCAAAGCCACGTGACCCCACCAGAGGCAGTGGGCAGTGTGTGTGCTAAGCAGACCAAGCTGGGACTGGACATCTGAACGGACGTGTGTGTCGAGAGCAAGGCGTTTTGTGTGAATCTCCGTGGTTGTGAGCTGAACGACTGATATCGTGAGCGACAGACCTATGAGCTGTATTGTGGTTGTGAGTTGTTATATGTTGTACATTGCTGTAACTATTGTTATGTATTTAATGTGGTAATAAATCCATAGAAATTGTGTTGCTGTGTCTTACGTCGAATCACGTTGTACTTGTACTGTCTCACATGTGTTAGCCAACGAGCCTAATAGAAGATCCTGACATGTGTGGACGTGGGTTGCTCGTCTTTATTTAAGAACCTAATATATTTAGACGTGTGTTGTTCGTCTTTGTGATTTAAAACTTTAAAACTATAATTCTTGTGCTTGTAAAATTTGTCAAGGTTATAGTGATGTATATGTGATCGTAAAAGTCTCAGTGTGATCCATTACTACATTGTCTAAATATGTTTAAGATCATTAGTAAATGTACAGTACATATTGTTTGATCCTGTAAACGTGTTAAACATTTGTGATTTGTTAAACTTGTCACCGTGTGACCTTGTCAACCTTGTGATTTTGCCACCATTTTGACCTTGTCGCCATCTTGTAAACTTGATGTCTTTGTCCTTACTGAATGTCATCTTGATGTAAGTGATGTGTCATCAATGTTATTGAGTGTTCAAATACAGATAGATTGTTTTGTGTATTGAGTTTGTGGAACGCAAAGAGTTTGGAAAGAGTGTAACTTCTGTTGAAAGAAACACTGTTGACGACAAATTTACGACATACAATTATACTCAACGCCATCCAAACCAAATCAACACTTAGTGACTTACAGGCACACACCAACAAACACACGCTAACTTATTTCTCTCCAAAAACAAAGCAGGTTTTTGCGTACCATCCATAACCCTGCCGTAGAGGTCATTAGTGGTTCCGAAGTCGACCCTACAGTTTTTCTAGCCCGATTGCCCAACCATTCGTCACCATATCCAAGGGCACTTGAGTATATTTTTCTTCACTTTAACTTTACGTATGCATTAGTGGGCACGCATCGTATAGTCATATCAATTGTAAGTTGTTTTTCTACTAACCATTTACAACATATTTTGTGTGGTTGAGTGTCATTGACGTATTTTCTCCATCATGTCGTCATTGTTCGATTTCATCGATATGGGTTTAAAATTAAAGTTAGAAGGAGATGAATTAACACAATGGAGTGAGAAGAAATACGCTGAGTACTGTGAACGCGAAGATAGAGCAGCTGAAAGAGCTCTAAAACAAGCAGAAATAACTGCCAAGCAAGTAGAGGCAGAAACAGCATTAAAGCAAGCCGAAGTAGAAATGGCTGCAAAGACAAAGCAAGCTGAGAGACAGTGAACTTAAGAAAGCAGAAATAGCAGCTCAGAGTAAGAGAGAAGAACTTGAATTACAGTTGAAAATGAAACAACTCGACACTGAGACTGCAATGAATAAAGAGTCAAAGAAATCTGAAAGACTGGAAAAAGAAAACCAGTATAAGAAGTACCAAGGTATCGTTCGTAACTATACCTCCGGTGACTGCATAGCAGCCTTCACCCAAAATTTTGAGACTTTAATGGAACATTACCAAGTTCCACTTTCGGAATGGAATATTTTATATATGAGGAGTCTATCTGGGGAACCTCTGAAAGTCATTGAAACCATCCCCAAAGACCTCAGAAAAGAGTACCATTACATTAAATCTAAAATAATGGCACATTTCATGTTAGATGAGGCAGGGTACAGAGAACAATTTAGTAAACTGAGTCCAAAATCAACTCAAACGTTCTCTGACTACCTCTGTTTAGTCCGAGACATTTTCAGCAAATGGACTTCATCAGCCAAAATTAACAAAAATTATGATAAATTAGAAGATCTCATTATTCGAGATAAAGTTATTTCTTCTATCCCAACATCTTTTTCTAAGTTCTTGCAGGAGAATGAATGCACAAGTGTGGAAGAAATGGAAAGACGTGGTTCGGCCTATTATACGGCAAATAAACAGTGTTTTGCCACTGAAGCTACTGACAGTAACTGGGTAGCAGCGGCCAACTATGAGAAAAACTATAGTAGGCAAAAACCAACAGGCTACCTCTGAAAAATTTAGACATTGTGTTCATTGTAAAATGTCTCATTATTTGAACGAGATGTGCGATAAAAACCCAGGGTACCAAACATACTTGCAAAATATGGTAAACAGACAAGACAGAGAACGTAAATCGTTCAAAAGCTTACGTAAATGTTTTCTCTGCAAGGCGTACGGTCACCATCGCATGGATTGTAAAGGCAGGCATATGACCAACAAAGCCAATGCCGCCTTGTTCGATAGTTCAGCGTCAGAAGACGAAAATACAGAAAAACATCCTGTACATGCAGCACAGGCTTGTGACGTATTTAGTTCCAACACATGCACTGTCTGTAATACCTTCTTTGAAAATGGTATCTTAACATGCGGGCACGCCATCCCTATTGCTAATGAGGAAGGTAACTTAGTAATAGACTCAAAAGGCAAATTAGACATCTATCACGGGTACGTTAATGGCAAGTCTGCTACAGTACTTCGCGACACCGGGAGTACACTTATTGGCCTGAAAACAACATTCATAACACCTCCAGACTACACAGGTAGACACATCACATGTAGAACATTTTCAGGCAATATTGAAAAATATCCATTAGCTTGGGCATACATCGAAACACCATTCCTTACCGGGAAAGTAAAAGTCGCAGCACTTACAAACCCAGTGTGCGATATAATCATAGGAAATTTACCGGAGGTGAATGACAAACCTCATAACCATGACACAACATCACTATGTATTAATGATAACACATCACCACCAAATGTCATTGAAAATGTCATATCACCTGTTGAATGTATGTTAGCTAATGCAGCACTAGGTTCTCATCACATCATTGACGATATCATTCCATCATCATCTGATGTCATTGAGTGTGTGAACGCAGTAACAAGAGCTACTGCTAGAGTGCAAGATGAAAGTAACCAAACTGAGGCTATTCAAATGCTTAGCCCAGAAGTACCACCTAGTGACTCGATGAAGGAAACATGCATAACAGCTCAAAAAGCTGATCCTTCACTGTCAAAGTATTTTGACCTGATCGGCAAAAAGCCAAGAGTAACGAAAAATGCTAAATGGCATTTTGCTTTATACAATGATATACTCACCAGGTACTACACCAGAGGTGACGTTACAACAAAGCAAACTGTGTTACCAATTACTTATCGTAGGCAAGCTTTACATCTTGCTCACGATATACCTTTTGCAGGTCATATGGCATATGTTAAAACCAGGTCAAGACTATTGACACAGTTTCATTGGCCAAAATTCTGTAATGACATAAAAACTTATTGCAGAAGTTGTGATACATGCCAGAAACTGGTAAAGAAAGGGAAACACCCACAGGCAAAGTTACAAGTCACTGACTTAGCCAGTCGACCTTTTGAAAAATTATCAGTTGACATTGTGGGCCCTCTTAGTCATACAACAACTAGAGGGAATAAATATATTCTAACAATTATTGATCAATGTAGTCGCTGGCCAGAAGCGATTCCGTTAAAGAATATTACTGCCAACGATATCATGGAAGTGTTCTTCCATATTTTTTCCCGAATTGGGTTTCCAGATACCATCCAGTCTGATAGAGGCACGCAGTTTATCGCCGCATCCACTCAAGCTTTCACTAAAATGCTAGGAGTGAAGCAAGTCTTCAATAGCCCCTATCATCCTCACTCGAGCGGGATTATAGAAAAGCTTAATGGGGATCTGAAGCACATGCTAGCCAAAGTAACTCAAGATCACCCCAATAACTGGGATGTATACTTACCAGCTGTTCTTTTTGCTTATCGCGAGGTACCACATTCTAGTACCGGTTTCTCTCCTTTTGAACTCATCTATGGTGCCAAACCACGCGGCCCATTAACAATTTATCACCAAATGTTAACTGATTCCACTCCAGTATTGAAACCCATATCATCATTTGTGTATGTAACATCATTGCGTGAAAGGGATAATGAAATCATGTGAAATTGCTAAAAGTGCACTAAAACTATCTGGTGCTACTTACAGACAATACGCAGACAAAGGTAACAGGACTATAACATTGACAGCTGGACAGGACGTTCTACTACTACTACCTAGTGACAGACAGCTACTGACAGATTCTTGGCAAGGACCTTTTAAAGTGACAAGACAAATCTCACCTGTTGACTACGAAATCCTGATAAAAGACAAACACAAAATATTTCACATCAATATGCTAAGACCATACTACAACAGAGACAACGAACAAGACGATACGACAGCTTGCACCGTGATAATAGATCACGAAGATGACGATTCTAGCGACGAGATTCCAACACCTACATTAGACACGACAAACTGCTTGAAGGAGATCAAGATCAATCCAAACCTAAGTCAAGCAGAGACAAACAGTTGCAAACAGTTGATACAAGAGTACAACACCATCTTTTCAGACAACCCAGGACAAACAGAGTTAGTACAGCATCACATCACACTCACATCAAACACACCCATAAGATGCAGACCATACACCATACCATTACATTACAAGGAACAACTACATCAGGAAATCATCAACTTAGAAAAAAACAACATCATCAGACGATCCCTATCAGACTTCTCTTCACCTATGGTCATTGTACGGAAAAAGGACAACACAATACGACTTTGCATTGATTACAGAAAACTGAACAAAATAACTGTTTTAGATCTTGAACCAATGGCAAATACGGACGATCTTCTGACAGAACTGACTGACGCGAAGTTCTTCACGACCCTTGACATGGCTAAAGGTTACTGGCAGATTGCTGTACATGAAGACAGCAGACATCTAACAGCTTTCGCCACGCCTTGGGGACTGTACGAATGGTGCAAACTTCCATTTGGGCTAGTCAATGCCCCAGCCACATTTGTACGCATGACACGACTCCTCCTATCTGACATCCCTAATATAGTTTCCTATATTGACGACATCTGTGTCCATACAGAGACAATGACGGAACATATAAAGATACTGGAACAGACACTAGAACGTATCAGACAGCACGGACTGACAGTGAAGCCCTCAAAGGTGAGCCTGGCTTACCAAGAGATATCATTTTTGGGGTACAGAATATCCAATGGCTTTGTCATGACAGACAACAAAATTGTCTCGAAAATTCTAAAACTGTCACTTCCAACAAATAAGAAACAAGTCCGCAGTTTATTGGGACTTATTAATTATTACAGGAACTTCATTCCTGATTTTTCAGAACTGACTGAGGTTTTTTCTAACTTACTAACCAAGAATAAACCCGAAAAAGTTGTAAACGATGAATGCCTACGAAATGCATTTGATAAAGTTTTGGCACACTTTTCTGATAAGAATGCACCTAATCTCATCCTTAAATTGCCCAACATTCGTTTACCTTTCAGATTGAGAACAGATGCTAGCTCCATTGCGATCGGTGCAGTCCTATTGCAGGAATACAACGACATTCTGCATCCCGTTTGTTTTCTATCAAGAAAACTAAGGCCCCGAGAGCGGTCTTGGTCCATTCCGCAATTAGAGGCATTGGCCTTAGTAGAAAGTGTCACAAAGCTGTCCAAATATCTTCTAGGACGTCACTTTATCATCGAAACTGACAACAGTCCATTAAGGTATATCAATTCTGCAGTACCATCAAATAACATGATTGCTCGCTGGTCATTGAAGCTTCAGAACTTCAGTTTTGAAGTTCGCCATATTCCCGGCAGAATGAATACAATCGCCGACCTTTTGTCCCGTTGTCCGACAGACCCAGTAAGCAATGTCTGAGTGCACTGTGTAATATTACACTCAGCCCAACACAGCCACCAATGTGTGAATTTTTCCAGTCACCTACTGTGTAAGGTCTATAAGTAAAGTTGTGATACGGTTTAGAAACCGACATGTATAATATTCTTATTTTAATCAAGTTATGTAATGAGTGTAGTATAATTGTGTAGTGTGTGTTAGAATGAGAACAATATTAATTGTATATAGACACCAACAACAGGGTCACAGACGCTTATCTACTTACCAGAAGCGAACTTTACCATTGTGACATTTGTGGGTGATTTTTTTTCACCGTGATATTTTAACATGTGCAAATGTGGACTGAACATTGACTCCTACACCACCTTTACAGCGAATGTAATCCAAATTGTTCGACGTGTGAACACATCGGAAATAATAACATTCCACCATAATCCGTTGTGATACTATAACATCATACACGAACTGTGAGAACATTTTACTATCCGTTCCGAAAGAAAACCGGATCATTTGTGTTCAGAAAATGTAACATCAACCAAATTTTTCGTTTCGTGTGTATTTCCGGTATAATTTAAAAAGTATAGCAAAATTAGCAGACTATGTACAAATTGCCAAAAATTTATGACACTTGTAAAATCTTTTTCAATCTATAAAATATAATATACCAATTGGGTACTTATTTATTTTGATTAGTGTAATCTTAGAATCATATCTTGATTAATGTATTCATATTACCGACTTTTTCTCGTTAATATGAAGAAACGTCAAGCAATGACGCTAAGAAATTAAATAATTATAATAATGTATGGAATTTCTTAAATGTCAAAATTACTTCCCTTGCATTTGTGAATTACATCAAGGGCCATAATTTGAAACATATTCATTAATGTATATTGTATAGATAGACATTTTGTTGCTCAAATATTTGGCACAGCAGGTAGGCGTCCACCAAGCATGTCATAGAGCTGCCAACATTGCAAACCAACATAAGAGCTCCTGACCAAATGAGGGCAGAGTTTAAGTGTTTAATACGACTAAATACAAAGCCGTATTTCAGTCTGGCTAGATGGTTGTTGCAAAACAATCATATTATTATTTTTTTTTCAAATAGCTGCGAGGTAGATGCGTGAAGCTGGAACTACTGATCTGACTGGGTATTATTGCAATGAAGGTAACCAGGCATCAGAGGGATGAAACCTGAATTGTGTTAAAATAATTGTACTTCATTTGTCATTTCAATGCAACTTACATTTTTTTTGTATATATTTCTATGCCTTATATGTATTTTCATGCATAACACTGGGAAAAAGTAGTCTCTGACATGAAATTAACACTACCCCAGTATATACATACATCATGAATGAAAGATGGCATCTTTCATTGAAGTACCCGGGGAGAATGTCAGAGCCTAGCAGCAACATCGTTGCGGCGCCCGGCGGACAAGAGTTGTCGCGCTGGCGAGATTCTTACCTGACACGCGACCAGCGCTGACGACAGACGCACGCAAAGCCACGTGACCCCACCAGAGGCAGTGGGCAGTGTGTGTGCTAAGCAGACCAAGCTGGGACTGGACATCTGAACGGACGTGTGTGTCGAGAGCAAGGCGTTTTGTGTGAATCTCCGTGGTTGTGAGCTGAACGACTGATATCGTGAGCGACAGACCTATGAGCTGTATTGTGGTTGTGAGTTGTTATATGTTGTACATTGCTGTAACTATTGTTATGTATTTAATGTGGTAATAAATCCATAGAAATTGTGTTGCTGTGTCTTACGTCGAATCACGTTGTACTTGTACTGTCTCACATGTGTTAGCCAACGAGCCTAATAGAAGAACCTGACAATATACATTTTGCTTGTCTTCCTTGTTCCTTAAAAAATTCATTTCAATTTATTTCTCTTGATACTGTGACTTCCGCCAGGGTCTACTTTTAATGGTTGTACAGTTTTTGAAAATATTGCCGTTCCAAGTTTTGCATTTACATTTTATGTTGCATGATCAACACTTGGAACGGCAATATTTTCAAAAACTCTAGTCATTTAAAATACACCCTATATAGTATACACATTTCTACATTCTCATATATGAAACATTGGATTAATTGAAACGAGTCTCAATATTCATAAGAGAAGCAACGACTGCTTCAGGATGTAATAACAGGAAATAAAAACAGTTAGGTATGTGTAACTCCTGCCAAAAAGTGAGAAATGCTAAACACAGACATAGTGTAGATACCTTAAACAAACTTTACAATGATGAACATACGTTTTAAGGGAATCAAGGGATGGGGTGGTAATACATTATAATAAAATTTAAACAATACAAATAAGTATACTACGACACAACGGCAGACGCGAAAGTTGACACTGAAGTCCATTTGGACCCCATGGTAGTTCTAGAGTTAAGAGTTGTTAATATGGTAGCTGACATGTTGTATTACGTATAAAATTAAAGGGCGTTACATAAGGAATACTACTCTGTATAAGCCCATGGCAGATGTGGCAAGTTGTTTAATGCGGTTAACCATCCCATGCAATTAATCAGTTAAACCTTTAGTGATCGCTTGAGATGGCAACCATGACCGCCCACACTTGTTGACGTTGGAGATGAGGATGCCGACTGTGTCATCACCGCTTCACCAAGGAGACTACAAGATCACCATTTCGATTCGATTTCATCATTACACCTACCCTTACAACCTCAAGGAGAAGTTATAGTAGGGCCCATCACCAGCTCAGAATGATAGTCCTCTGACTAGTCAGCCACCCTCACAGTCTTATTAATCCGAAGGTGATTGTTGTCCATAAGGGGTAGTGGACTTGCCTACTATTAGCAGGTAAACAGATATAGCATTAAATATACTATCCCGTAGGTAGACTGCCCTTCATTTGTGATATTATCTACTACATTAGGATACATACTGAACATCTAAGATATCACAATTACTTAAATTTATTTTAGTAGGTATTGATCAGAGTGGCAATATGTTTCCTTAAATATCATGCTTTACTTTCTTTAAGTTAACTATTTGCAATAAACATCCTTCATTTCTACGCCAGTAAATTATTTTTCTTTCTTGTCTCCCTTGTTCCTTGAAAAAACAATTCTAAATTTGTTTCCCTTGATTTTTACCCATGAAACATTACAATGAGTGACACGAGTTGCAGTATTCAGAAGAAAAGTAACGGCTGCTGCAGGATGTAACAATAGGAAACAAAAACAGTTAGGTATATTTAGCTCCTGCGAAAAGGTGAGATATACTAAACACAGACACAGTGCACATATCTTAAAACGAACTCCACAATGATGAACATAATCTTTGTTAAAGGAGACAGAAAAAAAGAGGGGGGGGGGGGTGGGGGTGGAGAATAAAATATAATATTATAAAAAATACAAATAATTATGCTACGACACAACGACAGACGTGAAAGTTGATACTGTAGTAAATTTGGACTGTTTTTGTTGTTGTTATTATTGCTAGTATTATTATATGCATGGTGTTGTTATGTTAAGACATATATGATATTTTTAACTCCCCGCTAATCACTTGTATCATGAAGGCTAATAGACTACAATGGCTGGGGCATATAGAAAGAATGGAAGATAATAGGGAAACAAAACTCGCTTACACTCAGGAAATAAATGACCGTAGACCCCGAGGTAGACCAAGAAGACGGTGGAGAGATAATACATGTACAGACCTACAAGCACTTGGAATCAACGACTGGCAAGAGAAGGTCAACCAGAGAGACGAATGGAGACGGATTGTATCTGCAGCAAATAACCTCAATGGCTCGAAACGCTGAAGAAGAAGAAGGTGTTATGTTGTTATGGCTGTTATTATTATTGCCTTTATTATTATTATTATTATTATTATTATTATTATTATTATTATTATTATTATTACTATTATTATTATTATTATTAATATTACATACAGGTTATTGTTGTTGTTGTTATTATTGTTGTTGTTCTTGTTATCGCCATTGGAAATGTTGTTGTTATTGTTGCTGTAGATGTCGCTGCTGTTATTGTTGTTCTTGTTACTGTTGTTATTATATTCCTGTTGTTATTGTTGTTGTTATTTGTCTCTTTGTTATCTTTTTTTTGCTGCTGTTATTGTTACTGTTGTTATTGTTGTTTTGGTGTTATTATTATTATTAGTAGTATTATTATTATTGTTGTTGTTGTTGTTGTTGTTGTCGTCATTGTCGTCTAATTTGTAATCATCGTCATTATCATCATCATCATCATCATCATCATCATCTATAACTAGTTTCACCCAATGAATGTATAGCACAGACTGCAAGATGTCCCAACCATTGTGCTACTCTAGGTGTTGTTCAGACAGACTCACAAAGAGAACTAACAACTCACATCAGAAGAGGACAGTTCACATTCTGTGGGCATGAAATGAGAAGTGTAAAACTAGGGCATGTTGTCACAACGGGAAAGCTGGAGGGGAGGAAAGCCAGGGGGAGAACAAGAGAGCAGATGCTGTACAGTTTGACATCATGGCATGGAGGAACATCTGTAACGGAAATGGGCGGCGGTACCCAAGACAGAAGGCTGTGGACAGAAGTGGTCACCAACGGCATACGACATGGACTACAGGAAGAAGAAGGCACATAAAAAATGTATATTACAATTTATTGGATGGAACAGTGAACAAACATGTCTATCCAACAAGACCTCAGTGTTGTAAACATAGAATAGATTCTTAAGGCAAACAAAAATGAGAAAACAAAATATTCAAATCAGTGTATTCCCTTAGTACACTTTAACACAGAAGCCACAAACAATATGTTGCACGATTGACTGGCTGGCATAGTTTGCTGCATCTCGTCAAGTGGCAAGACGAGATGCGAAGAAAATATGCCAGGCAATAAATCGTGTCACGTATTGTTTGTGGCTTCTGTGTTTAAAGAAAATGACACGTTTTGGAGATGTATGAAAAAGTGGGCAGATTGCATGATCACGGAGCTTAAAACGCTTGAGCTTGAGCTTCCACTGCTCTCATGGCGGGTTGAAGAATCTTTCTGTAGACGGGCCAGTCCTACTTCAATGTTGACTTCCCGGTCAGAAAACAATTTGTAACTACTGATGTAAACTTGAATACAAACGGCTGGATCAAATGAAAACGGTTCAGCAGTACGAACATTCACCAGGGCTCTCCTTCTTAGTTTTCACATTCAAATCACCACTGATTTCTATTGCTTCCAGTTTCCCGCCTTACTTTCCTCTAGCTGTTTTCATGTACCACTTCTACTTATTTATGGGTAGCGGGGTAGGGGTATTCCCTATCAAAGGAGACGTAAGGCGCCTCCTTCCCTCCGCTAACCTACGGGGTACCCTTGGACAAGGTGGAGTACCCGTTTAGCCCCCCGATTAGGGTTACGCTCACGGGTAGGTGGAACTCGTTAGCTTTGGACAGCAATCCATCCAAAACTCCAATTATAATCCCCCAAGTTCAAGGTGGACCAGCGTGCTGAGGAACTGGATGGCCATGGGTTAACTGGTCGTGAACGTTGGACGTCTGACAGGCGTGCGGGGCGGCACCAGGCGTATGGACTCCTGCGGGACATCCCCTGCCTCTTCCCTAGCAAGCAGGCAATCCTAGGGTGACCGTTTATTTCCTGCAATATCCAAACTTTGCCTATGGATTTATTTAAACATGGGAATCGTCGTCAGAGCTACGGAGCACGTGCTCTGCGCTTGACACATCCCTCAGAGGCTAGCGAAGAGAGAGTGAGGAGGAGAAGACGAGGAAATTGTGTGAGACGAAGGCATAGAAATAGGAGGGCAGGCACCAGGAGAACAAGACGAAAAGTGGAGAGACTAGGTTTCAACTATGTAAGAGTGGGATACTGGAAATGTCACAGTGCCAGACAGAGAGGTCCTGTATTGGAGAGACTAATATATGATTTTGACGTCCTCGTGCTCCAGGAGCTAAATACAGTCAAATACCATTGCCCTGGGTTCGCCAGTTATATAAACCCTTCTGGGCAGAAGAGACATGAACAAGGTCTGCTGGTGAAGAAAGGAGTGAAACATGTGGTACTCGACTTGAGCCAGTGGAATCACGGTACCAGAGAGGTCCAGAGTATACAAATGGAGATTGGTGGCTTAAGTTGGAACATCATAAATGTATATGCCACAGTGGACTGTTTTGTCAGAAAGGAACTTTGGGACTGGCTTAAAGAACTGGACGAATTACCAGGCTACTCATATGTGGAGACTTCAATGCAAGGAACAGAGATCGGGACAGTAGTGGAGAAAACCGACAAGGAATTTCCCTTGCAGATGCCATGGTGGACTCCGATGTGGTCTGCATAGATGATGGTAGGCCGACAAAAATGGCCATGAGGCCTGGCTATGCAGACAAAGCTATTGACTTGGAACTTGTCACCCAGTCATCAGTCCTTGATGTAAAGTGGAATGTTTTGAATGACCATTGGAGTGATCACATGCCATGCTCAGTCCTGATCTCTAAACCCAGGAAAGTTAAAGCTGGGAGAGCGCGCAAGACCTTCCGGTATGAGTGGACCGATTGCCTTCTTGGACGCCTCAGACAAGGGATATGCAACAGAACTGTTAAAACTCCCTTTTTGCAGCCCCCATGGTTGACCCCAGAAGTAGACCGTGCTTGGAAAGCAAAGAGAGCTGCAGTGAAGCAGCTAAAGAAAGTGCGACATACACTTCGAAGCTCACGAGACGAAGTGGACACAGCGGAAAATGTCAAGAAAGACAAGGTGGAGGTCTTCAAGCGCTGTGCTGCAGAGGCCAAAAAGGCAAAATGGGAATGTTTCATGAAGGAGATTAGAGGGGATAAATCACTGCAAAAATTATGGAAACTGCACAGGCAAATGCAGAGAAAAGATCGACAGATGACAGTGGGAACAATCTATAGAGATGATGGTGTGCGCGTGACAACAGACAAAGAGAAAGGTGAGGCGTTTCTCCAGAGATTTTTAGAGCAGACCAATCATAATGATGCGGACACCAGGGATGAAGTTAGAGAGAAGCTATCTGGCACCACAAAGAATATGCAGTATGAAGACATCATACGGGTGGAAGATGTTAAACACATTTTGAAAAAGGCAAAAGACACGGAACCAGGGCCCGATGGGGTCAGGTATGGCCACATGAAGGGTTTGAGCGAAGCAGACCTGGAGGAGATGACCGACTGCTTTAACCAGAGCATTAGGACAGCATCGGTACCGCAGGATTGGGTGCACAGCTATCTCATCCCTCTCCCAAAACCATGCAAGGATCAGTCAACACTTAGCGGCTTTAGAATCATCACCCTTCAAAATACATTTGGGAAGGTTTTAGAGAAGATAGTCGCTGTCAAGCTGCAAGAGTTTTTGGAAAACGGGAAGCTTCTTCCAAGATGCCTGGGGTGAACAGGCTAACAGGCCAGGAAATGATACCTGGTCAAATGCAGCCACTTTTGCCTTTGATGTTTATGAGGGGTTCCAGAATAGACAGGAAACGATGACGGTAGCGCTAGATCTCGAGGATGCGTAAAATAGAGTTCGATATGATATTTTGATGACCGCACTGATGGAGAAGGGAGTCGATCCTTGGTGGGTGAACTGGATAGCAGCCATCCTGCACTCTCGTCGGGTTGCTCTCCGTCTGGGCGCATGGACCTCAGAGCCACATATGTTAACACCGGGACTGCCACAGGGATCTGCAATCTCACCGGTGCTCTTTAATGTGTATACGAGCAAGATTGCAAACCTAGAAGCACCAGGGGTTGGAAGAATACTAACCTTTGCAGATGATATTCTTGCATATAGGCAGGGGAGAGATAGGGAGCAAACAGCCCAGGAGTTGCAGGCGACAGTAGATAAAGTGACTGACTGGTGCACAGAAATGAGTGCTGTCATCCACCCGGAAAAAAGCGGCTGTTGTGTGGTGCTCTCTGGACAACAGGGTTGTAAGAGCTGATGTCCCAAGTCTCGCGATAGATGGTAGAAATGTCAGCAGAGAGAACAAACTGAAGTATCTGGGCATCACATTTGACAGGACCCTATCCTTCAAGGACCATGAGGAGACGGTCGTGACAAGAACTCAAAAGGGACTCAGCGCACTTAAAACTATGGCTGCAATGGACATAGAGCAGAGAACGCTTTTCACACTATACCAGCACTTGATCCTCTCAGTAATTGATTATGGATTACGTCTGCTCACTGTCACAGAGAGTCAGCTGGTGAAGTTAGAGCGCATACAGAACGAAGCTATGCGGGTCATTCTGGGATGCCCTAGAGACACCCCAGTAGTGTGTATGCGTTACATCCTTGGTCTGCCGACTGTTGCTGGTAGGCTCAAGGTGATGCAGACGAAGGCATACCTCAGAGTAGCTGCAGACACATACCGCCCACTGCATGAGACTCTGGACGCAGTTAAGGGTCAGCGACTGATAAGAGGGAAATCATGGATGGCTCAGGCGGAGGATACGATCAGACATGTGTGCCCCCTGGAGAACATTAGGCGTGGAGAGGAGTGGGTCAGAGTGCCAGTGGAGCAGTCAGACTTGTGCAGAGTTATAATCACATTAAGCCGGGAGTGCAGGGAGTGACCAGCAGGGGTCACGGAAGTGGAAATCCAGCAACTAATTCAGGACAATGCTCACTCGAGTGATGTGATTATCTACACAGATGGTTCGGTGTCAAGAGGTGAGAGAAGTGGCTGGGGGTTCATAGCCAAAGCTAATGGTCGATGTTTTTAAGGCAAAAAAAAGGAGAGCCCCCTTTTGCCATTTTTGATAAAAACCACAAACCAATTTTCCAGGGGCCTTAAAAGGGGTTTTTGGGGGGGGGTGGGGAAAGGGGGAGATGCGGGTCTGCAGTTGGTGGAGT
>JACEFZ010002062.1:0-14933 GCA_014155875.1 Cepaea nemoralis
TTTTTGTTTGGGTTGGGGGTTTTTATTTTTCACCGCCCCCACCTCGCTCTTCCTTTTCAGGAGTTTGCCTGTTGAGGAACCAGTCAACTATAATGTTGTTGGCAGGAAACCACTTCGTGTGACAGAGCGAAGGGTTCAGTTCTTTTCTTATCACGCCAGACTCAACCACATCAGGTACCCAGTATTGATTCACCATGAGTGAAGGTTGCCTCAAGACATACAACCACCCTGAAGGTGCCCGTGTGAGAAGGGTTGGTTTGTGATTGTTCGGATGAAATAGACGACACTCTGTTTTGTGATGAACAGTTCAGCATGTTGAGTAATCATGCTCAACGACAGGGAACACCGGTCCGTCTAGTGACGGGGGTTCTGCCTAAACGCAGAAGTAATTGATCTTCAGACACTTGAATGGTTCTTTGGACAGCTCTAGTGGCAGGTCTTGAGAAGAACTTCACCAAGTAGTGACATGTGTCCAGATAACCCGGTGGAAGGGACTATGGGATTATAGTCCAACCTGAATTGTTGCTGTGAAATAGATGTCTGATTCTATTAATGTACTGTTGCAGTATCAAGATTATCAACTGTGTTATCCAAGAACTCAGTAACATGTTAGTAGCCATATCTGATTCTACAAGCAGTGTGACTGTAGGAGACCATTGAATTGGTCCGTGACACTTTTCCATTCATGTTCCGGTGCTGTGATAAAGGGACCATTAAATTGGTCAATACCATAGCGGTTCTGCAGTAAGACTGTGCTCTGATTGATAGACCATTAGCTTGGTCAGTGTTTAAGTTCATCGAAGTGACTAATACTTGGAGCAATTCCAGGCGGATTGTCTCCCAACTGGTATTGTTCGAGAAGTGTATTAACAGTGACTCCGTGGGAGTGATATAGATGCAGTTGGTCCAGTGAAGTGGGGTCCAGCAGTGACTCTAGTGTTGTGGATCTACGCTCTGGAGACAGAGTGGTCTCCAAGGTTCTAGTCATCTCACTGGAAGGAAGCCGGGTGAGTGGCGGACCGACTGGACGGGACATCTGCATCCAATCTACTTCTCAACTCGATGAAGATACCTACATCTCTGATTCTATCTCTACTCTATCTTCTATTTGTGTAAATAGATTCTTCTATTAGGATGTTCATTTCAGTTCTATATTCTCAAGGGTAGAATAAACTTTATGTTAGTTGACTTGCTCTTTGTATAATGATTGAGTGTGGTCTCGGACGATGCCTCAGTGTTCATTGTTCCACCGGTGTAGGTAGTTAGTGGGGGTCTAGAATCTGGAGGGGCTTGTAGACTTAATTAACTAATATGAGATCAACCACAGAGGAAAAATGTGTATCTGCTCATCCAACCCCTGGGGCTAGAATACACGGGAGTGCCAGAGACACCTAGGGTGTGGTTCACTCTCACTACCCAAGGTGAACTCGTCACACTGACTCATAGTTGTACCTCCTCTACCTGGTGGTGTAGTTTACTGTGGTCACTGACTCATAGTTGTACCTCCTCTACCTGGTGGTGTAGTTTACTGTGGTCACTGACTCATAGTTGTACCTCCTCTACCTAGTGGTGTAGTTTACTGTTGTCACTGACTCATAGTTGTACCTCCTCTACCTGGTGGTGTAGTTTACTGTTGTCACTGACTCATAGTTGTACCTCCTCTACCTGGTGGTGTAGTTTACTGTGGTCACTGACTCATAGTTGTACCTCTACCTGGTGGTGTAGTTTACTGTTGTCACTGACTCATAGTTGTACCTCCTCTACCTGGTGGTGTAGTTTACTGTTGTCACTGACTCATAGTTGTACCTCCTCTACCTAGTGGTGTAGTTTACTGTTGTCACTGACTCATAGTTGTACCTCTACCTAGTAGTGTAGTTTACTGTTGTCACTGACTCATAGTTGTACCTCCTCTACCTAGTTGTGTAGTTTACTGTTGTCACTGACTCATAGTTGTACCTCCTCTACCTAGTGGTGTAGTTTACTGTTGTCACTGACTCATAGTTGTACCTCCTCTACCTGGTGGTGTAGTTTACTGTTGTCACTGACTCATAGTTGTACCTCCTATACCTAGTGGTGTAGTTTACTGTTGTCACTGACTCATAGTTGTACCTCCTCTACCTGGTGGTGTAGTTTACTGTTGTCACTGACTCATAGTTGTACCTCTACCTAGTAGTGTAGTTTACTGTTGTCACTGACTCATAGTTGTACCTCCTCTACCTAGTGGTGTAGTTTACTGTTGTCACTGACTCATAGTTGTACCTCCTCTACCTAGTGGTGTAGTTTACTGTTGTCACTGACTCATAGTTGTACCTCCTCTACCTTAGTGGTGTAGTTTACTGTTGTCACTGACTCATAGTTGTACCTCCTCTACCTGGTGGTGTAGTTTACTGTTGTCACTGACTCATAGTTATACCTCCTCTACCTGGTGGTGCAGTTTACTTTTGTCACTGACTCATAGTTGTACCTCCTCTACCTTAGTGGTGTAGTTTACTGTTGTCACTGACTCATAGTTGTACCTCCTCTACCTGGTGGTGTAGTTTACTGTTGTCACTGACTCATAGTTGTACCTCCTGTACCTGGTGGTGTAGTTTACTGTTGTCACTGACTGATAGTTGTACCTCCTCTACCTGGTGGTGTAGTTTACTGTTGTCACTGACTCATAGTTGTAATCCTCTACCTTAGTGGTGTAGTTTACTGTTGTCACTGAATCATAGTTGTACCTCCTCTACCTAGTGGTGTAGTTTACTGTTGTCACTGACTCATAGTTGTACCTCCTCTACCTAGTGGTGTAGTTTACTGTTTTCACTGACTCATAGTTGTACCTCTACCTAGTGGTGTAGTTTACTATTGTCACTGACTCATAGTTGTACCTCCTTTACCTGGTGGTGTAGTTTACTGTTGTCACTGACTCATAGTTGTACCTCCTCTACCTGGTGGTGTAGTTTACTGTTGTCACTGACTCATAGTTGTACCTCCTCTACCTAGTGGTGTAGTTTACTGTTGTCACTGACTCATAGTTGTACCTCCTCTACCTTAGTGGTGTAGTTTACTGTTGTCACTGACTCATAGTTGTACCTCCTCTACCTAGTGGTGTAGTTTATTGTTGTCACTGACTCATAGTTGTACCTCCTCTACCTAGTGGTGTAGTTTACTGTTGTCACTGACTCATAGTTGTACCTCCTTTACCTGGTGGTGTAGTTTACTGTTGTCACTGACTCATAGTTGTACCTCCTCTACCTGGTGGGGTAGTTTACTGTTGTCACTGACTCATAGTTGTACCTCCTCTACCTAGTGGTGTAGTTTACTGTTGTCACTGACTCATAGTTGTACCTCCTCTACCTTAGTGGTGTAGTTTACTGTTGTCACTGACTCATAGTTGTACCTCCTCTACCTAGTGGTGTAGTTTACTGTTGTCACTGACTCATAGTTGTACCTCCTCTACCTGGTGGGGTAGTTTACTGTTGTCACTGACTCATAGTTGTACCTCCTCTACCTGGTGGTGTAGTTTACTGTTGTCACTGACTCATAGTTGTACCTCCTCTACCTTAGTGGTGTAGTTTACTGTTGTCTTTGACTCATAGTTGTACCTTCTATATGTACTAGTACTTACTAGTGTGACTGAACAACCAGGTTAACTAGTATGACTGAACAACTAGGTTTACTAGTATGACTGAACAACTAGGTTTACTAGTATGACTGAACAACCAGGTTAACTAGTATGACTGAACAACTAGGTTTACTAGTATGACTGAACAACTAGGTTTACTAGTATGACTGAACAACCAGGTTTACTAGTATGACTGAACAACCAGGTTAACTAGTTTGACTGAACAACTAGGTTTACTAGTATGACTGAACAACCAGGTTAACTAGTATGACTGAACAACCAGGTTTACTAGTATGACTGAACAACCAGGTTTACTAGTATGACTGAACAACCAGGTTAACTAGTATGACTGAACAACTAGGTTTACTAGTATGACTGAACAACCAGGTTAACTAGTATGACTGAACAACCAGGTTAACTAGTATGACTGAACAACTAGGTTTACTAGTATGACTGAACAACTAGGTTTACTAGTATGACTGAACAACTAGGTTTACTAGTATGACTGAACAACCAGGTTTACTAGTATGACTGAACAACTAGGTTTACTAGTATGACTGAACAACTAGGTTTACTAGTATGACTGAACAACTAGGTTTACTAGTATGACTGAACAACTAGGTTTACTAGTATGACTGAACAACCAGGTTTACTAGTGTGACTGAACAACCAGGTTTACTAGTATGACTGAACAACCAGGTTAACTAGTATGACTGAACAACTAGGTTTACTAGTATGACTGAACAACTAGGTTTACTAGTATGACTGAACAACCAGGTTTACTAGTGTGACTGAACAACCAGGTTTACTAGTATGACTGAACAACCAGGTTAACTAGTATGACTGAACAACCAGGTTTACTAGTATGACTGAACAACCAGGTTAACTAGTATGACTGAACAACTAGGTTAACTAGTATGACTGAACAACTAGGTTAGACTAGTATGACTGAACAACTAGGTTTACTAGTATGACTGAACAACTAGGTTTACTAGTTGTGACTGAACAACCAGGGTTTACTAGTGTGACTGAACAAACCAGGTTTACTAGTATGACTGAACAACCAGGTTAACTAGTATGACTGAACAACCAGGGTTAACTAGTATGACTGAACAACTAGGTTTACTAGTATGACTGAACAACTAGGTTTACTAGTATGACTGAACAACTAGGTTTACTAGTATGACTGAACATCCAGGTTTACTAGTATGACTGAACAACTAGGTGTACTATTTATGACTGAACAACTAGGTTTACTAGTATGACTGAACAACCAGGTTAACTAGTATGACTGACAACCAGGTTAACTAGGATGACTGAACAAACCAGGTTAACTAGTATGACTGAACAACTAGTTTACTAGTATGACTGAACAACTAGGTTTACTAGTATGACTGAACAACTCAGGTTAACTAGTATGACTGAACAACCAGGTTTACTAGTATGACTGAACAACCAGGTTAACTAGTATGACTGAACAACTAGGTTAACTAGTATGACTGAACAACTAGGTTAACTAGTATGACTGAACAACTAGGTTTACTAGTATGACTGAACAACTAGGTTTACTAGTGTGACTGAACAACCAGGTTTACTAGTGTGACTGAACAACCAGGTTTACTAGTATGACTGAACAACCAGGTTAACTAGTATGACTGAACAACCAGGTTTACTAGTATGACTGAACAACCAGGTTAACTAGTATGACTGAACAACTAGGTTAACTAGTATGACTGAACAACTAGGTTTACTAGTATGACTGAACAACTAGGTTAACTAGTATGACTGAACAACTAGGTTTACTAGTATGACTGAACAACTAGGTTTACTAGTATGACTGAACAACTAGGTTAACTAGTATGACTGAACAACTAGGTTTACTAGTATGACTGAACAACCAGGTTAACTAGTATGACTGAACAACTAGGTTAACTAGTATGACTGAACAACTAGGTTAACTAGTATGACTGAACAAGTAGGTTTACTAGTATGACTGAACAACTAGGTTTACTAGTGTGACTGAACAACCAGGTTTACTAGTATGACTGAACAACTAGGTTTACTAGTGTGACTGAACAACCAGGTTAACTAGTGATTGATTGATTGATTGATTGATTAATTTAGGAACCGACATCACAGCATTCGGGGCATTCCCATAAGCGCTCCATCCCCATCCTCAGCAGCCAGCGAAGAGTTCCAACACTAATAGTACCAGTAGCAATCTGATTATATGTCCGTCTCGCCTTTCCTCTGAGCGTCGATCGTCGGCCAGATCCCCTCGTCACCCCTCGCTGTCTCATTCTTGCCAAACCATGGTGATCCATTTGCTCCTCCGAGGGGTACACATTGCTCCCACAAGGCCGAAACCATGTCTGCTTGTCATGCATCAATACTCCACCAAGTTTTGCCGAGCCAGCCAATCTGTCTGCCTGTTCATTCCCCAGCACACCAGCATGCCCCGGAGAAAAGATCCATACGATGCTTGTCACCCGTGACTTCCGAAGCGAAGCAAGCCACTCTGCACGAAGCTTGCCTGTCCTCACCCTACTCAGCATGCTTTCTGAGTCAGTCAGTCAGATTTACTAGTATGACTGAACAGCCAGTTAACTAGTGTGACTGAACAACCAGGTGGTGGATTATGACTGAACAACCAGGTTTACTAGTATGACTGAACAGCCAGGTATCCTAGAACTGTAACGGAGCTCTCATAATAAAATATTCATAGATCCAGTTTTACATTTCAGGTCAAGGCCAAGTTTCAGGAGGTTTTCAATCAGGTCACCGGTCACCTGTGCCTGCGAGAGACTGAGTATTTTGGACTGGCTTTTAACAAAGGTAAACATAGAAGATTGTCATTGTCACTTGTGTGTGGATGCTGAGAACATGTTCTTGCCGTGTGTAGGCTGCTGCATTTACTGGCTATCCCCTGAAGTGTTTTGAATGGACATCAGAGAGCCATTTGTTGCATCATGTGTGTATGTGTGTTCACCTCTATCAGTGGGGACATTCACAAGTTACACAGTGTGTGTGTGTGTTTTTTTTTCCCCCTCACTTCTGACAATGGGGACATTCACAAGTTCCACAGTATGTGTGTGTTCACTTCTGACAATAGAGGAATTCACAAGTTACGCATTGTGTGTGTGTGTATGTTTATTTCTGACAGTGGGGACATTCACAAGTTGCACAGTGTGTGTGTGTGTGTGTGTGTATTCACTTCTGACAATGGGGACATTCACAAGTTTCACATTGTGTGTGTGTGTTTATTACTGACAGTGGGGATGTTCACAAGTTTCACATTGTGTGTGTGTTTTTATTACCTACAGTGGGGATATTCACAAGTTGCACATTGTGTGTGTGTTCACTTCTCACAATGGAGATATTCACAAGTTGTACAGAGAGAGAGAGAGAGAGAATGTGGGTTTTTTTCCCCACTTCTGACAATGAGGTCATTCACACGTTGCACAGTGTGTGTGTCCTTGTATGGTTTTTAAAAAAAAATACTTCTGGCAGTTGGGACATTCACAAGTTGCACATATTGTGTGTGTGTGTGGTGTGCACGCGCGCACGTGTGTGTGTTTGCATGTGCGTGTGTGTGTGTGTGGGCACCTGCATGTGCACTCATATAAGCAGATATCTATATTTCTACAATTGTCTCTCCCAGACCATGAGTATCAGTTTGTATGCTGGAGGACAAGGTCCACAAACTGACACCCACATAAGCACATATCTATATTTCTGTCTCCCCAGACCATGAGTATCAGTTTGTATGCTGGAGGACAAGGCACTGACACCCACATAAGCACATATCTATATTTCTGTCTCCCCAGACCATGAGTATCAGTTTGTATGCTGGAGGACAAGGTCCACAAACTGACACCCACATAAGCACATATCTATATTTCTGTCTCCCCAGACATGAGTATCAGTTTGTATGCTGGAGGACAAGGTCCACAAACTGACACCCACATAAGCACATATCTATATTTCTGTCTCCCCAGACCATGAGTATCAGTTTGTATGCTGGAGGACAAGGTCCACAAACTGACACCCACATAAGCACATATCTATATTTCTGTCTCCCCAGACCATGAGTATCAGTTTGTATGCTGGAGGACAAGGTCCACAAACTGACACCCACATAAGCACATATCTATATTTCTGTCTCCCCAGACCATGAGTATCAGTTTGTATGCTGGAGGACAAGGTCCACAAACTGACACCCACATAAGCACATATCTATATTTCTGTCTCCCCAGACCATGAGTATCAGTTTGTATGCTGGAGGACAAGGCACTGACACCCACATAAGCACATATCTATATTTCTGTCTCCCCAGACCATGAGTATCAGTTTGTATGCTGGAGGACAAGGCACTGACACCCACATAAGCACATATCTATATTTCTGTCTCCCCAGACCATGAGTATCAGTTTGTATGCTAGAGGACAAGGTCCACAAACTGACACCCACATAAGCACATATCTATATTTCTGTCTCCCCAGACCATGAGTATCAGTTTGTATGCTGGAGGACAAGGTCCACAAACTGACACCCACATAAGCACATATCTATATTTCTGTCTCCCCAGACCATGAGTATCAGTTTGTATGCTAGAGGACAAGGTCCACAAACTGACACCCACATAAGCACATATCTATATTTCTGTCTCCCCAGACCATGAGTATCAGTTTGTATGCTGGAGGACAAGGCACTGACACCCACATAAGCACATATCTATATTTCTGTCTCCCCAGACCATGAGTATCAGTTTGTATGCTGGAGGACAAGGTCCACAAACTGACACCCACATAAGCACATATCTATATTTCTGTCTCCCCAGACCATGAGTATCAGTTTGTATGCTGGAGGACAAGGTCCACAAACTGACACCCACATAAGCACATATCTATATTTCTGTCTCCCCAGACCATGAGTATCAGTTTGTATGCTGGAGGACAAGGTCCACAAACTGACACCCACATAAGCACATATCTATATTTCTGTCTCCCCAGACCATGAGTATCAGTTTGTATGCTGGAGGACAAGGTCCACAAACTGACACCCACATAAGCACATATCTATATTTCTGTCTCCCCAGACCATGAGTATCAGTTTGTATGCTGGAGGACAAGGCACTGACACCCACATAAGCACATATCTATATTTCTGTCTCCCCAGACCATGAGTATCAGTTTGTATGCTGGAGGACAAGGCACTGACACCCACATAAGCACATATCTATATTTCTGTCTCCCCAGACCATGAGTATCAGTTTGTATGCTGGAGGACAAGGCACTGACACCCACATAAGCACATATCTATATTTCTGTCTCCCCAGACCATGAGTATCAGTTTGTATGCTGGAGGACAAGGCACTGACACCCACATAAGCACATATCTATATTTCTGTCTCCCCAGACCATGAGTATCAGTTTGTATGCTGGAGGACAAGGCACTGACACCCACATAAGCACATATCTATATTTCTGTCTCCCCAGACCATGAGTATCAGTTTGTATGCTGGAGGACAAGGCACTGACACCCACATAAGCACATATCTATATTTCTGTCTCCCCAGACCATGAGTATCAGTTTGTATGCTGGAGGACAAGGCACTGACACCCACATAAGCACATATCTATATTTCTGTCTCCCCAGACCATGAGTATCAGTTTGTATGCTGGAGGACAAGGCACTGACACCCACATAAGCACATATCTATATTTCTGTCTCCCCAGACCATGAGTATCAGTTTGTATGCTGGAGGACAAGGCACTGACACCCACATAAGCACATATCTATATTTCTGTCTCCCCAGACCATGAGTATCAGTTTGTATGCTGGAGGACAAGGCACTGACACCCACATAAGCACATATCTATATTTCTGTCTCCCCAGACCATGAGTATCAGTTTGTATGCTGGAGGACAAGGCACTGGACACCCACATAAGAACATATCTATATTTCTGTCTCCCCAGACCATGAGTATCAGTTTGTATGCTAGAGGACAAGGTCCACAAACTGACACCCACATAGCACATATCTATATTTCTGTCTCCCAGACCATGAGTATCAGTTTGTATGCTGGAGGACAAGGTCCACAAACTGACACCCACATAAGCACATATCTATATTTCTGTCTCCCCAGACCATGAGTATCAGTTTGTAGTGCTGGAGGACAAGGTCCACAAGCTGGCACCCAAGCACTGGAAGTCTGGCTCTGGAGAGGTATGTGTGCACATCATTGAAGCTATCACTGTTTCTGTTTATAGCAGTTGTGTCTCAACTCTGGAGAGGTATGTGTGCACATCATTGAAGCTATTACTGTTTCTGTTTATAGCAGTTAAGTCTCAACTCTGGAGAGGTATGTGTGCACATCATTGAAGCTATTACTGTTTCTGTTTATAGCAGTTAAGTCTCAACTCTGGAGAGGTATGTGTACACATCATTGAAGCTATCACTGTTTCTGTATATAGCAGTTGTGTCTCAACTCTGGAGAGGTATGTGTACACATCATTGAAGCTATCACTGTTTCTGTTTATAGCAGTTGAGTATCAGCGATTTGACAGCAGATTTATATGTCAGAGTACCAAGTCGGCGTTTGGCAGATTGTTTTATCAATGAATGGGAATCTCATGGCCATAGAACAAAACAGTCTGGCTAGAATTGGGACTGATGACATGAGATCAAGGTCAGACAATGGGAATCAGGTGACCTTATAAAAAAAGCACAGCTTCTTGTTAAAAGATGCGCTGCAGGGGAGGGTGGTGTGCTGGAGGAGGATAGTGTTACATAAAGGTGGACCACATCCGGTAAGGGACTGAGAGAAGCTTACTTGAGTAGCAACTGTAAAGATGTAGTGTTGGTGACTCCTTCCAGCCAACCTTCAATATTTAAGTAACATTCGGTGAGGATGGTTGTGAGGAAATGGTGTAAGAAAGTTGAATGTCACACTCCTCACTACACAAACTCAGTGCTCGGTTGTGAGGAAATGGTGTGTGAAAGTTGGCTGTCAAACTCCTCACTACACAAACTCAGTGCTTGGTTGTGAGGAAATGGTGTGTGAAAGTTGGCTGTCAAAGTCCTCACTACACAAACTCACTGCTCGGTTGTGAGGACATGGTGTGTGAAAGTTGGCTGTCAAACTCCTCACTACACAAACTCAGTGCTTGGTTGTGAGGAAATGGTGTGTGATAGTTGGCTGTCACACTCTTTACTACACAAACCTAGTGCTTGGTTGTGAGGAAATGGTGTGTGAAAGTTGGCTGTCACACTCCTCATCACACAAACTCACTGCTCGGTTGTGAGGAAATGGTGTGTGAAAGTTGGCTGTCAAAGTCCTCACTACACAAACTCAGTGCTTGGTTGTGAGGAAATGGTGTGTGAAAGTTGGCTGTCAAAGTCCTCACTACACAAACTCAGTGCTTGGTTGTGAGGAAATGGTGTGTGAAAGTTGGCTGTCACACTCCTCACCACACAAACTCACTGCTCGGTTGTGAGGAAATGGTGTGTGAAAGTTGGCTGTCAAAGTCCTCACTACACAAACTCAGTGCTTGGTTGTGAGGAAATGGTGTCTGAAAGTTGGCTGTCAAAGTCCTCACTACACAAACTCACTGCTCGGTTGTGAGGAAATGTTGTGTGATAGTTGGCTGTCAAACTCCTCACTACACAAACTCAGTGCTTGGTTGTGAGGAAATGGTGTGTGAAAGTTGGCTGTCACACTCCTCACTACACAAACTCAGTGCTCGGTTGTGAGGAAATGGTGTGTGATAGTTGGCTGTCAAAGTCCGCACTACACAAACTCACTGCTCAGTTGTGAGGAAATGGTGTGTGAAAGTTGGCTGTCAAAGTCCTCACTACACAAACTCACTGCTCAGTTGTGAGGAAATGGTGTGTGAAAGTTGGCTGTCACACTCTTCACTACAGAAACTCAGTGCTCGGTTGTGAGGAAATGGTGTGTGAAAGTTGGCTGTCACACTCTTCACTACAGAAACTCAGTGCTCGGTTGTGAGGAAATGGTGTGTGAAAGTTGGCTGTCAAAGTCCTCACTACACAAACTCAGTTTTGTGTCTTCTTGCAGGGGCTGGACAGTCAAGGCAAAGCTATCATGAATGTTTGCTTTCGGGTGCAGTTCTATGTTGATCAAGTGATTTTGTTAAGGTAAGTTTGACAGCTGTGTGTGGGTGCAGGCATGATCTTGTTAATTTAGTTGTGTGTGAATGAAGTGACTCATAATCCTCAAGTGCATCAGTCATTCTGTGGTAAATGCCCAGTTATGGGCCTCTTATGTTGTTACTAATGTGTATATGACTTGTACTTGTGATGTCCATCCCCTGCACAATGTCTTGATCATCTTGCAGGGAGAAGGTAACCAGGCACCAGTATTACCTGCAGCTCAAAGAGAATGTGCTCCAGTACAACCATGTCTACAGTGAAGAGAAATGCTTTCAGCAAGCAGCGTACGCCCTGCAAGCAGACTTTGGCAATTACATCCGTGACAAACACAGGGATGGCTACTTCAGCCCCGCCGCCTACTTTCCTCACTGGGTATGTTTATACATGTGTACGTACATGGCACAATCAGACAGGCTGAATGAAGTACAATAATTATGTCTATACATGTGTACGTACATGGCACAATCACACAGGCTGTATGAAGTACAATAATTATGTCTATGCATTCTACGTCATTCAGTCTGTCTGACTTTGTGCTTATCAGAGACAAAGAGCGTTATTGTTCTATATATAATCTATACTATTGTATGCAGACTTTATGCATCTATTTATGCTTATCAGAGACTAAGAGTGTTAATGTTCTATATAGGATCTGTACTATTGTATGCATGTGAAATATGGACAATAAACAAACAAGCTGAGAAACAGCTAATAACAGCGCACTGGTAACTGTATCATGTCCAGATTGTCCAGCATATCACCTAATCTAGCACTGGTAACTGTGTCATGTCCAACATATCACCTAATATAGCACTGGTAACTATCATGTCCAACATATCACCTAATATAGCACAGGTAACTGTGTCATGTCCAACATATCACCTAATATAGCACTGGTAACTATGTCATGTCCAGATTGTCTAGCATATCACCTAATATAGCACTGGTAACTGTTATGTCCAAACATATCACCTAATATAGCACTGGTAACTGTGTCATATCCAACATATCACCTAATATAGCACTGGTAACTGTGTCATGTCCAACATATCACCTAATATAGCACTGGTAACTGTGTCATGTCCAACATATTACCTATAGCACTGGTAACTGTCATGTCCAGATTGTCCAACATATCATCTAATATAGCACTGGCAACTGTGTCATGTCCAGATTGTCCAACATATCACTTAATATAGCACTGGTAACTGTGTCATGTCCAGATTGTACAAACATATCACCTAATGTAGCACTGGTAACTGTGTCATGTCCAACATATCACCTAATATAGCACTGGTAACCATGTCATATCCAACATATCTAATATAGCACTGGTAACTGTGTCATGTCCAACATATCACCTAATATAGCACTGGTAACTGTGTCATGTCCAACATATCACCTAATGTAGCACTGGTAACTGTGTCATGTCCAACATATCACCTATAGCACTGGTAACTGTCATGTCCAGATTGTCCAACATATCATCTAATATAGCACTGGTAACTGTGTCATGTCCAGATTGTCCAACATATCACTTAATATAGCACTGGTAACTGTGTCATGTCCAGATTGTACAACACATCACCTAATATAGCACTGGTAACTGTCATGTCCAACATATCACCTAATATAGCACTGGTAACTGTCATGTCCAGATTGTCTAGCACATCACCTAATATAGCACTGGTAACTGTGTCATGTCCAACATATCACCTAATGTAGCACTGGTAACTGTGTCATGTCCAACATATCACCTAATATGGCACTGGTAACTGTGTCATATCCAACATATCACCTAATATAGCACTGGTAACTGTGTCATGTCCAACATATCACCTAATATAGCACTGGTAACTGTGTCATGTCCAACATATCACCTAATATAGCACTGGCAACTGTGTCATGTCCAACATATCACCTAATATAGCACTGGTAACTGTCATGTCCAACATATCACCTAATATAGCACTTGTAACTGTCATGTCCAGATTGTCCAACATGTCACCTAATATAGCACTGGTAACTGTGTCATGTCCAGATTGTCCAAGACATCACCTAATATAGCACTGGTAACTGTCATGTCCAGCATATCACCTAATATAGCACTGGTAACTGTCATGTCCAACATATCACCCAATATAGCACTAGTAACTATGTCACGTCCAGATTGTACAACATATCACCTAATATAGCACTGGTAACTGTGTCAAGTCCAGATTGTCCAACACATCACCTAATATAGCACTGGTAAATGTGTCATGTACAACATATAACTTAATATAGCACTGGTAACTGTGTCATGTCCAGGTTGTCCAACATATCACCTAATATAGCACTGGTAACTGTGTCATGTCCAACATATCACCTAGTATAGCACTGGTAACTATGTCATGTACAACATATTACCTAATATAGCACTCGTAACTGTGTCAAGTCCAGCATATTACCTAATATAGCACTGGTAACTGTGTCATGTCCAACATATCACCTAATATAGCATTGGTAACTAAGTCATGTACAACATATTACCTAATATAGCACTGGTAACTGTGTCAAGTCCAGCACATCACCTAATATAGCATTGGTAACTAAGTCATGTACAACATATCACCTAATATAGCACTGGTAACTATGTCATGTACAACATATCACCTAATATAGCACTGGTAACTGTGTCATGTCCAACATATCACCTAATATAGCATTGGTAACTAAGTCATGTACAACATATCACCTAATATAGCACTGGTAACTGTGTCAGGTCCAGCATATCACCTAATATAGCACTGGTGTCAGGGTCTTAAACTTGGCTCGCTTTCCCAACAAGTGTGAGACAATACAACTACAACGTGATTTGACGTAAGACTCAACGACACATCGTTCGATGGATTTATTTACATATCAAATACAGAACGATGATCACAAATATATATAATGGATACTTTACAACTTACATCCACAATACAGTTCACAAGTCTGACTCGCAAGATGTCCAGACACTCGCCTTTCAATACAGAAACGATACAACGCCTTTCTCTCAATCACGCGTCCGTCCTGTACCGTGTCCCCCGAGCTGTCTGGACCTGGTTTGCAACTTGCCTCCTGCCTGACGTGGCGTCACGTGGCAGGCGTGCGTCGGGCGGTTGG
>JACEFZ010002063.1:0-16210 GCA_014155875.1 Cepaea nemoralis
GGCATGGTCGTATGACTTGTGGTAGTAAAAGCTGCCTCTTCTCTTTTGCCCACAGTCTATGCCATAAATCGTTGTTCGTTATGTTTGTCCACTGCCTCCTGTCTCCAGTGTTGTCAATTCAATACAGACGTTTCTATGTATCACAATGACAAGCTGTCTTGCAATTTGTCTTTATGTTTCTCTCTCTCTCTCTCTCTCTCTCTCTCTCTCTCTCTCTCTCTCTTTCTTTCTCTCTATCTTTTCCTATCTCTCCCTCCTCTCTTCCTCTCCTCTCTCTCTCTCTCTCTCTCTCTCTCTCTCTCTCTTTCTCTCTCTCTCTATTTTCTCTTACTATCTACTTATTTCTGTCTCTCCTCTCTCACTCTCTCGCTTCCTGTTTCTCTCTTTCTCCCCCTCTCTCTTTTAATCTTCTGACTCTCACTCTCCTCACGCTCTCTCTTTCTCTCCTCCGCCGCTCTCTCTTTCTCTCCTCTCCCTCCTTCTTCCTCTTCTCTGTCCCTTCTCTCTCCCTCTTTTTTTCTCTCCACTCTCTCTCCTATATTTCTCTCCCTCTTTCTCTCTCTCCAATATCTCTCCTCTATCCCTCCTCCTTCCCTCTCGTCTCTCTCCATCTTTCTCTCTCTCTATCTCTATTTCTCTCCTCTCTCTCCACCCTGTTTCCTCCCTCTATCTCTCCTCTCTCTCCTCCCTATCTCTCTCCTCTTTCTTCTCTTCTCTCCTTCCCTATCTCGCTCCAACTTTCACGCTGTCACGAGATTTACCAATGACCTATTCTCAAAGTACATTCAGCATTGTGGAATGCCTTGTGTATCGTCAGCAACAGTTCACAGATAGTGCCCTAAGGAAGCACTATTGAAGCATCAGTCACCCTCCTCCAATTAATGCTCCATGAATGCCTCACTAATATCTGTGGTCAAAGAGTCACGCTCGGGCAGTGGCTAGCGCTCTCCCCCCTGTTCTCGTGGGCATATTCTCGAATCTCATTCGAAGTTTCATCATCACAGCTTGGAGAGAATGGCTCTGCAGGGAGTGACTAGACTAGAGGATCTGACAGAACCTTAAAACTCCGAGGAAAGGCCAGATAGACATATAATAAGACAGCTACTGGCACCATTAGTATTGGGACTCTTCGCTGGCTATTCATGAGGACAGAGTACGTATGAAAATATATCCCGAGTGCTATGATATCGGTTCTTGATTAAAATCAACTTAGCCTAACTCAACTCAACACAATTTAACTCAACTCAACTCATTTCAACTCAGTTTAACTCATCACAACTCAACTAACTCAACTCAATTCAACTCAACACAACACAACTCAACTCAACTCAACTTAACTAAACTAACTCCACTCAACACAATTCAACTCAACTCAGCTGGGCTCAACTCAACTCAACTCAATTACCCCAAGTCAACTCAGCTCAAATCAACTCAGCTCAGCTCAGGTCAACCAACTCAACACAAATCTTTGAGGAAAGAATAAGTGGGGGGAGAGAGGAGGAGGTATTTAAAAAAAAAAAAAAGCATAGACGTGACCTCCCGGGCGGACCCAGCCTAACATGGACGTGATCTCCCGGGTGGACCCAGCCTAACATGGACGTGACCTCCCGAGTGGACCCAGCCTAACATGGGCGTGACCTAACGGGTGGACCCAGTCTAACGTGGACGTGACCTCCCGGGTGGACCCAGCCTAACATGGGCGTGAACTCCTGGGTAGACCCAGCCTAATATGGACGTGAACTCCCGGGTGGACCTAGCCTAACATGGGTCACAAAAATGTGTTTGGCGGTAAAGGCGGCTGGCGTGATACTGTCCATACCACAAGCCAATACAGGCTGGTCTATACACTTGGCACGAGGGCCATATACACAATACACCTGAAGGCATGGGGCCAAAACCGTTTACTTCTCTTTTGAACTATTCAAGTTCATGGGTCTTCTATACAGCTGTTAGGACATGGCTCATATATTCGTTATGACATGGCTCATATATTCGTTATGATATGGCTCATTAATTTCTTTATGACATGGCTCATATATTCGTTATGACATGGCTCATATATGCGTTATGACATGGCTCATATATTCGCTATGATATGGCTCATATATTCGTTATGACATGGCTCGTGTATGCGTTATGACTTGGCTCATGTATGCGTTATGACATGGCTCATGTATGCGTTATGATATGGCTCATATATGCGTTATGACATGGCTCATGTATGCGTTATGATATGGCTCATGTATGCGTTATGATATGGCTCATGTATGCGTTATGACTTGGCTCATGTATGCGTTATGATATGGCTCATGTATGCGTTATGACTTGGCTCATGTATGCGTTATGATATGGCTCATGTATGCGTTATGATATGGCTCATGTATGCGTTATGATATGGTTCATGTATGCGTTATGATATGGCTCATGTATGCGTTATGATATGGCTCATGTATGCGTTATGATATGGCTCAGATATGCGTTATGACATGGCTCATGTATGCGTTATGATATGGCTCATGTATGCGTTATGATATGGTTCATGTATGCGTTATGATATGGCTCATGTATGCGTTATGATATGGCTCATGTATGTGTTATGACATGGCTAATGTATGCGTTATGATATGGCTCATGTATGCGTTATGATATGGCTCATGTATGCGTTATGATATGGCTCTTGTATGCGTTATGATATGGCTCATGTATGCGTTATGACATGGCTAATGTATGCGTTATGATATGGCTAATGTATGCGTTATGATATGGCTCATGTATGCGTTATGATGTGGCTCAGATATGCGATATGATACGGCTCATGTATGCGTTATGATATGGCTCAGATATTCGTTATGACATGGCTCATGTATGCGTTATGACACGGCTCATATATGCGTTATGATATGGCTCATGTATGCGTTATGATATGGCTCAGATATTCGTTATGACATGGCTCATATATGCGTTATGACATGGCTCATGTATGCGTTATGATTTGGCTCATATATGCGTTATGATATGGCTCATGTATGCGTTATGATATGGCTCATGTATGCGTTATGACATGGCTAATGTATGCGTTATGACATGGCTCAGGTATGCGTTATGATATGGCTCATGTATGCGTTATGATATGGCTCATGTATGCGTTATGACATGGCTCATGTATGCGTTATGATATGGCTCATGTATGCGTTATGATATGGCTCAGATATTCGTTATGACATGGCTCATATATGCGTTATGACATGGCTCATGTATGCGTTATGATATGGCTCATATATGCGTTATGATATGGCTCATGTATGCGTTATGATATGGCTCATGTATGCGTTATGACATGGCTAATGTATGCGTTATGACATGGCTCAGGTATGCGTTATGATATGGCTCATGTATGCGTTATGATATGGCTCATGTATGCGTTATGACATGGCTCATGTATGCGTTATGATATGGCTCATGTATGCGTTATGATATGGCTCATGTATGCGTTATGATATGGCTAATGTATGCGTTATGATATGGCTAATGTATGCGTTATGATATGGCTCATGTATGCGTTATGACATGGCTCATGTATGCGTTATGATATGGCTCATGTATGCGTTATGACATGGCTCATGTATGCGTTATGACATGGCTAATGTATGCGTTATGACATGGCTCAGGTATGCGTTATGATATGGCCTCATGTATGCGTTATGATATGGCTCATGTATTGCGTTATGACATGGCTCATGTATGCGTTATGATATGGCTCATGTATGCGTTATGATATGGCTCATGTATGCGTTATGATATGGCTAATGTATGCGTTTATGATATGGGTAATGTATGCGTTATGATATGGCTCATGTATGCGTTATGACATGGCTCATGTATGCGTTATGATATGGCTCATGTATGCGTTATGACATGGCTCATGTATGCGTTATGATATGGCTCATGTATGCGTTATGATATGGTTCATGTATGCGTTATGATATGGCTCATGTATGCGTTATGATATGGCTCATGTATGCGTTATGACATGGCTCATGTATGCGTTATGATATGGCTCATGTATGTGTTATGATATGGCTCATGTATGCGTTATGATATGGCTCATGTATGAGTTATGACATGGCTCATGTATGCGTTATGATATGGCTCATGTATGCGTTATGATATGGCTCATGTATGCGTTATGATATGGCTCATGTATGCGTTATGATATGGCTCATGTATGCGTTATGATATGGCTCATGTATGCGTTATGACATGGCTCATGTATGCGTTATGATATGGCTCATGTATGCGTTATGATATGGCTCATGTTGCGTTAGAACGGCTCATGTATGCGTTAGATATGGCTCAATGTATGCGTTATGATATGGCTCATGTATGCGTATGATATGGCTCATGTAGGCGTTATGATATGGCTCATGGATGCGTTATGATATGGCTCATGTATGCGTTATGACAATGGCTCATATAATGCGATATGAATATGGTTCATGTATGCAATCGTTCTTTGTCTATCAAGAATGATGATGACCATTAATTTCATCCAGTGGGGTTGAAAGTATGGAGCCGTGAGTTCTAAGATGGTTGATAAGGCCTATTTTGGCTCGAAATGTTCTTTGACAATGTGGACAAAGAATGCTTGACGTTTCTGGAGGAGGATTTCCTGCAGTGGTTTTTCTGTCCTGCCTTTTCTTCACAGCTCTTGCAGTCCTGGTTGCCTCACACGTGACTGCACCCTTGCGTAATGATGCACGCCACGAATTTCGGTCTCTGGCTGCAGTCTCCCAGGTGTCATGATGAATTCCAAAAGCATTCAGTGAGATTTTCAGAGTGTCTTTAAAGCGTTTCCTCTGGCCGCCTTGGGAGCGTTTACCACAACGCAACTCGCCGTAAAAAATTCGTTTAGGGAGCCTGTGATCTGGCATGCGAGTTAAGTGACCAGCCCAGCGAATCTGATTCTTCATTAGTAGAGTGTGGATACTGGGCATGGACGCTCTTTCTAGGACTTCAGTGTCTGGGATCTTGTCTTGCCATTTAATCTTCAGTAGCTTCCTAAGGCAGACTGTGTGGAAGTGGTTTAATTTCCTAGCGTGTCGCTGATAAACAGTCCAGGTTTCACAAGCATATAGCAGTGTGGATAATACAACTGCTTTGTAGACTTTCAGCTTTGTTTGCAGGCTTATTCCAGTTCTGTCCCATACATTCTTGTACAGTCAGCCAAAGGCAGCGCTGGCCTTGGAGATTCTTGCATTCACTTTGTCATCAATTATGGCAGCTTGTGACAGTGCTGCCAAGATAGGTGAATTTGTCCACAACACTTAGTCTATGACCATTCACTTTGATATTCGGCACTGTGTGATTATTCTCTGGAGCTGGCTGGTACATAACTGCAGTCTTCTGCAAGTTCATATTTAGCCCAAAGTTGGCAAAGGCATGTGAGAAAGCTGAAACATTGTGTTACATGTTTGCCTCTGAGTTGGCATATAGAGCGCAATCATCAGCAAACATGAGCTCTCTGACGGTGTCGCTGTTAAATTTTGTTTTAGCTTTCAGCCTTTTGAAATTGAATAACTTTCCATCCATACGGTAGTTGATGTCTATTCCAATGTTCTCGAAGGCATTCGTCAACAAAGCTGAAACATGAGGCTGAAAAGTGTTGGTGCCAGGACACATCCTTGCTTCACCCCATTGGTGACAGGAAAGAGCTCAGACAGTTCACCATTTTCCTGTACTCTTGCCTGCATACCATCATGAAATAGCCGCACTATTTGGACAAACTTTCGTGGACAGCCATATTTTGCCATAATCTTCCACAGTCCTTCTCTACTAACTGTATCAAAAGCCTTGGTAAGGTCAAGGAGAATATTTCGCAGTTCTGTTCCTGACATTTCTCTAGCAGCTCCTTGCAGCGAAAATCATGTCAACAGTTCCTCGTTCTTTTCTGAAGCGACGTTGGATGAAGAATGACTTGCGCGATGAATTGGATTAAAGTGAGGAAGAGTTGTGCAATTCGTCGACCTCACTCTCTCGCCAGAGTCCATCTGAGTCCAGTGGCAAGACAAGTCAAGACGACTGGAGACGAATACAGGTGCAGTGGATGACCAGGGAGCTCTACGTGCCTTGTCGTGCTCATTACGTTCCACAACGCTTTGCAGGTAGACGCCGTCTTGCCCGTTGAACCAGGAATGATTTCTTCCGCGCAGTCTTCCGAATCCTGTCTTCAATGCTGGGTAGGCATACCCTAATTCACCGATCAGTTTGACATCAAATCAGCTACCCACACCTCGTTTAGCCAGCCTGTCACAGCTGTTGCCCGGGGGGGGGGGGGGGGTGTGGGGTGGCCGCTATATGCATTATGACATGGCTCAATGTATGCATTATGAAATGGTTCATGTGTGCGTTACTTCTGTTGGCCCGCTATATGTTTGACAGGGTGCGTCCTCAAGTTGTCCTGGCTCAGTTGAGTTGACATTGTCAGGGTACAGAATTGCTGACTATCTTTGAGTTACTGTTTATAATTCAGTAGGTGATGGTATCTTTAAGTAGCTGATTATTATTGGTACAAGAGTTAGTACCTGTCATGAACAACACTTTGAGTGACTGGTTAGACCAGTGTTTCCCAGCCTTTTTTGTGCTATGCCCCACCTAAGCCTTCTAACATTCTTATGCTTCCCCCCCCCCCCCCCCCCCCCCCCAAACATATACATAATTTTGAATATTCAAACATTGAAATGTTCACTAAAGAAACCTGAATGATAGGTTTTAGGAAGAAATCACTAGGAAATTATTGAGCAAACACAGTAAGTAAATTTTTAAATTTACATGGTGTCCGAAATTTAAATGGAGAACTGAAATTCAAGTACAAAATAATTTTAATGAAAGATTTATCTATATTATTTTAATTATTAGTAATTATTCATTATTTAAATTTAGTGAGTTCCTTGCGCTTGATGTTTGATGCAAAGAGATTTTATGTCAGGTTCCAATTTAGTTAACTTCAGTCTCAAGTCTGGGGAGTCTCTGTGGCGAAGTGGTCAAGCCGTTTGACTCGTGCTCCGAAGGTTGTGGGTTCGATTCCGGGCCGCGCCCTTCGGTTTACGAGTTACATGTTTCGGAGACTCCTGTGAGTCGTCGCTACAAGCTACGGAGTTCGTGCTTTGTGCGACGCTTTCCGTGCTGCGGAAAGAGACTGAGCCATATATGATAAAATCCGGTGCAACGAAGTCGACCCTGTCGACTTTTAAGCGACTTTTTTTTTTTAGTCTCAAGTTTTGTTATGTCCATCCGATTTCTTTTTTTTTTTTTTTTTTTTTTTTAGCAGCAAATCATTTGTGCCACTAAATCCACATTCAGCTAAATATGAAAATGGAATAGGTAAAAATAGTTCTCTTGCACATTTGGTCGCATTTTGCATTTTCCTCAGAAACCACATTTCTACAGCCATAAGATGTTTTTCAGCTTGACTGCTGATTGTCCAAGCTTCACATCCATATAAAAGTACATGTCTTTGTAGCATATCAACACTCTTTTTCTCGTTTCAATTGACATCTTTTTATTGGTCAGTATGTTTTTCATCTTGCTAAAGGCTACTTTTGCCATGGCGATTCTTGTTCTAATCTCTTCAAGGCATCTCCCATCAGATGTTATTACTGTTCCGAGATAACTGTACCTATTCACTTTTTGAAGAATATTCTCATTTACTTGTATATTACATTGTGGTATTTCGTTCTTCCTAGTGACGACCATAATCTGTGTCTTTTTACAGTATAATTCTAACCCTAGTTGTTCACTGTGTGTAACAACCGCATCTACTAAATTTTGCAGGTCCTGTTCATTGTCTGCAATCAAGACTGTATCATCTGCATATCTAATGTTATTGATGCATCGTCCCCCAATGCTTATTCCTTCCATATCTTCAATATTTCTGAAAATACTTTCACTGTACAGGGAAAAACAGATCTGGAGACCTTACACATCCCTGTCTCACACCTCTCTTAATAGGCTGATATTTGCCTACTTCATTATCAACTCTTATGGCAGCTTGTTTCCAATATATGTTTTTTACAAGTCTAAGATCTTTCCCATCAATTTGTAGATCTTCAAGCATCCTTATCATGTCGACAAGTCTCACTTTATCGAAAGCCTTTGTGTGGTCAATAAAGCAAAGGTGTAGATCTTTGTTTATTTCTATAGAACTTTCGATTACGGTTCTCAGCATTTTCTGAACCCTTGCCTTCTACAAACCCACATTGTTCTTCTCCTATTTCAGGTTGTATTTTCCTCCTAACTCTTTGCATGATAGTTCTTAGCAAAATCTTCGTGATGTGACTCATTATACTAATTGTTCGATGCTTATCACATTCCAAGGCTCCTGATTTCTTTGGGATTGCAATAAATACAGAATTACATAATTAATGAGGTATATTTGCAATATCATATATTGTATTAAGCAGACTGGTAACTTTATCTATTCCATATTCTTCTAAAGCATTAATCATTTCTATTGTGACGCTGTCTGAACCGGGGGTCTTGCCAGATTTCATATGGTTAAGAGCATTCTGAACCTCCATCTTCAAAATTGCTGGTCCTTCATTAGTATTTTGAACATCATACTGTTTGTCTCTTTTTCGTCATAAAGGTTTGTCACGCAATCTGACCATACATGTAAGATCTTATCTTTTTCTATTATGACTCTTCCATCTTTCGCATTTTTACTGTTGTGTTGTTTTTCAATTTCTCTGCAATTTTTCTCAAGTCATGTTTCTTTTGTCTCCTTACATAATGCAATTTCTTCTTCTGCGTTCCTCCGGAGACTTTTTTTCGGACGTGATTGCATTGTGCCTGTTTACAGCAGAGCTGTGTTCTTGCGCCATTAGGCCGACACATCCGACTTCTAATGAAATTTGGTAACTAGCCTCAAGAGTACGCTTGATAGTTGCATTATGAGCAGTAAATAGAGACTTTAATGTTACTCTTTTTATTCAAACGTTTTTCTGTAAAGTTTGATAGTAATTCAAATCTGAATTAATATGAGCATTATGTTTCGTCTTCAAATGTGCCTCAAGATGACCTCGTGTCATTGATTCGTTGGTCAAGCATTGTTGGCTTATAAGACAAAAAGGTGACCGTTCATCGTGGACAGCTGGTATGAAACCTAATGTTAAATATTCCTACGAATACTGACAAATTTTTTTCTTGCTTGCACCACTCATTTCACTATCGGCTGAAAGAAATACATATAAGATCAATTAAAAACTTGTACAAAAAAAATAATATGAACTGGAGTAAATGTAGACTAAAAATGCATATTTAAATATGTATGGCACAATTATCCCACCGCAAAAAAAAACATACTTTTTCATTTGACAATTTTGCAAACATCATAGACAACATTGCAGACATCATATACAACATTAAAGATATCATGGACAACATTACATAGCCATGGGCAACATCGCAGACATCATGGACAACATTACAGAACCATGGGCAACATGCAGACATCATGAACAACATAAGACTCCATGGACAACATCGCAGACATCATGGACAACATCACAGGCATCATGGATAACATGCAGACATCATTGACAATAGTACAGAACATTGGACAACATCACATACATCATGGACAACATCACAGGCATCATGGACAACATTGCTAACAAGCGTTGCAACAAGCTAAGCTGCCCGGTTAGATCAGTCGGTAGAGCATCAGACTTTTAATCTGAGGGTCAAGGGTTCAGGTCCCTTATCGGGCGGAATATTTTTTTACTGTGAGCTGTGAATATCGCGTGGAATGCTTTTACCTCTGTTCGCAGTTTGTAGTGTGAACTGCATGTTCGGAACGATGGCGGCCGGTGGTTATTAGATTGACTGGTTTGCCTTTTCGGTTCACGTGTGCATTTTTCAGTAGACTCCTGGGTCATCGCTGGAGCTACGGAGTTCGTGCTTTGTGCGGCTCTTTCAGCGGGTCGCCGTGCGGAAAGAGACCGAGCCATATGGGATAAAGCCCGGGTAAATGAAGTCTTTCTGGTGACTGCCGTTTCCATCGACAATGAATTGTATTTCTCGTGGAGGACTTTTGTGTTGGCAATCTGGCGGCGGCATCATGCACAGTGTACCTGTGCGGGCTGTTGGCTTGCTGATACTCCTGTCTATTCCATTGTTCACATAGGGCAGTGAGGAGCATTTTGTATGACATTCACTGGCACAGAAACTGAGCATAATGGGGACGACCCGTTGCCGTGAAGTTGGAACCGCGACTGACTGACTGACTGACTGACTGACTGACTGACTGACTAATGGACAACATTGCAGACATTATTGACAATAGTACAGAACATTGGACAATATCACATACATCATGGACAACATGGTAGATATCAAGAACAACATTACAGATATCATGGACATCGCAGACATCATGGACACCTGTCACATAAATTCTTGGAGGTCGATCGTTGACAGAATGTCGCACCAAACGTCTACAAACAGTCGGCATTCTTTAATGTGTGGTTGATCGAGGGAACACTATCGCACCATACATCTGCAGGCGGCAGCCATCCTTTGATGTGGTAGACGGACTGTCTGGATGTAAGTCTGCAGGATCTTTTGTTGTAGGGACAAGAATTCTCTAGATTACAGACCGGTAAAACTTTTTGAAGTACCGGAGACAAATTCCCAGATGAAAGGGACAACCAGCCAGTTGTTGACATTAAGTCGAGAAACAGAAAGAGAAAAATAGCTTCTAGACCAGTGTTTCCCAACCTTTTTTGTGCTATGCCCCACCTACGCCTTTCTAAAATTCTTATCCCCCCCCCCCCCCCCCCCCCCACCCCCACATTAAATATACATTATTTTTAATATTAAAAAATTGAAATGTTCACTAAAGAAACTTGAATGATAGGTTTTAGGAACAAATCAATAGGGAATTATTGAGCAAACACAGTAAGTAAATTTTCAAAACATATAATGGAGAACTGAAATTCAAGTACAAAATAATTTTAATGAAAGATTTTTCTATATTATTTTAATTATTAGTAATTATTTATTATTTAAGTTTAGTGAGATCCTTGCGCTTGATGCTTGCTGCAAAGAGATTTTATGTCCGGTTCAAATTTAGTTAACTTCAGTCCCAAGTCTGCCCGTTTTGTTATATCCAGCCGATTTCTTCCATTCTCGAATTGCCCCCCTTAACAATCAAATTGCCCCCCTGTGGGGCTTCGGCCCCACGTTGGGAAACACTGTTCTAGACTGTCTAGTGTCTGGACAGTTTTGTGACATCACTCATACCCAGTATTAAAACCGGTGGGATAAACAACTTTGGGGAAGTCGACCAAATGTTGTAAAACAACTAAGACGTGTGTGTTATTCCGAGTTGATTCTGGAGAGGGATTACAGTGTCTTCTGTCGATTTACATTGGCGGACATGTTACCTTCGTGTGATTTAGTAGTCCCAATTTTCAAACCGGAATAAATATATGGTAATTAATGAAATAAACCTACATTGGAGTATTCTTAGGAATCGAGTGTAGTTATGTGCGTTGATAGAACGTATTATAAGAGCAATGTCTGCAACAGTAGCCTATCGCGTAGCTTAAACTAGCTGGTGTGAGATATCATTTAACTCAGTGAGTTAAGGACAATGTAGTGGGATAATATTTAGGGAGATTGAGGATGGTTGGGGGGGATGGGGGAAATGTCAAATGGTAGGATCTTCCAGTAGGGTATATATTGGGTTTCTGCCCTTTTCCTCTAGTCTTTCCTGGTCTTACCATGACTCAGACCGATGTGATGAGCTCCTCGGCCTTATGACAGAGATTGGTTCTCTGTTATATATCTGAGTGCTGCCGTCGACCTACACTCACCTAATAAAGGTCGGAATCGGGTTGCTCTCACCAGGTGTGTTTTCTCTTCAACAGATTCCATTAGGTTTACCAAGAAGCTAGAAGAAAAGTCATGGCTCGAATATTGAAGGCAGAGTTTACTAAGAAGCTTTTGCACTGGGCCCATAACCCAGAGGGTCTGCAGGAACCTGGCCTCTGCTGAGCAGGAAACGATGGTTATTTAAGTGTGTTTCCTGAGTGATAGTTTACATCACAGTAAAATCAAGACACTGACAATAACGCCTGTACCAGGAACACTAGTAGAGATAAATACCGGGAAAATTAATAGTGAGTGTTACAATTGGGGAATTCCTATGAACAGTTAAATACTAACATTAAGTTTTCCAAAGTGACAGTAACAGTATTTGTAGGATTCTCTGATCACAGAACTTTTATGAACAGAGTAGTTACACTGTGTGTGTTAGATTGATGATCAATGCTCGGTGATTTCAATGCTCGTGTGGGCAAGGACTCGAGTTCATGGCCAGTGTGCCTTGGAAAATACAACATCGGTCGCATGAATGATAATGGGCAAAGGCTGCTGGAGCATTGCACTAGAAATGACCTATGTATTACAAACTCCTTCTTTAAAACAAAAGAGATGCATAAGGTCACATGGAAACATCCAAGATCCGGCCATTGGCATCAGCTGGACTTCATTATCACACGGAGACAACATCTGAACCATACATCATTAACTCGAAGTTACCACAGTGCTGACTGTGATACAGATCATTCTTTGGTTGTTGCAAGGGTTAGACTGAGACCAAAGAGAATCTACACAGCTAAACACAAGTCTAGCCCCAGGATTAATATTATTAACACTCACGATCCTGGAAAGTGCTTTGAATTTCAACAGCAACTTGAGGACGCTTTCAATGATACATCAGAAAATTGTATAGTAAATGATAAATGGAGTAAACTTAAGGAAACTATTTATAAAACAACGGTAGGGGTTTACGGCACTGTGGATCATAAGAGGCAGGACTGGTTTGCGGCAAACAGCCAGATACTGCAGCCCTTGATTGATAAAAAGAAGATAGCTCTCTTAAGAAACAAGGAAAGACCAACGCGTAACACTCTGAGTGAGCTGAAGCAAGCGAGGAAGGATGTACAAAAGGCTGCCAGGCAGTGTGCGAATGACTATTGGATCAAGTTATGTGAGTCCATTCAAATCGCAAGTGATAAGGGAAACATCAGAAGCATGTATGAAGGGATAAAGAAAGCCTGTGGTCCAATGATCAAAAGAAGTGCACCGCTGAAAACCTTGACTGGAGAAATCATCACTGATAAGAAACAGCAGATGGATAGATGGGTCGAGCACTATTTAGAGCTTTACTCAAGTGAGACCAAGCTGGCGGATGATGCCCTCAACGCCATAGAGGCCCTGCCAACTCTTGACCACCTGGACACACTTCCCACTATAACAGAAGTTAAGTGTGCTATAAATGAGCTTGCATCTGGCAAGGCTCCAGGTAAGGATGGGATTCCAATAGAGGTGATCAGGAGTGGGCAAGACACCCTCGCTCTACAGATCCACCAGCTAATAGAGCTATGCTGGCGAGAAGGACAAGTCCCACAGGATTTCAAAGATTCAAACATCATAACGCTGTACAAGAACAAGGGAGATCGGAGCGACTGCAACAACTATAGGGGTATCTCACTTCTGTGTATTGTTGGGAAAGTATTTGCCAGAATTGTCCTGCGCAGACTTCAAGTCCTGGGAGATCAAGTCTACCCCGAATCACAGTGCGGCTTCCGTCAGAACCGGTCTACCATTGATATGATATTCTCATTGCGACAGATGCAAGAAAAATGCCGGGAACAAAATCAGCCACTGTTTATTGCCTTCATCGACCTCACAAAGGCATTCGATTTGGTCAGTCGTGAGGGTCTGTTCAAAGCACTAAAGAAGATTGGCTGTCCACCAACTCTTCTGTCCATTGTGGAATCGTTCCACACAGGCATGAAGGGTATAATCAAGTTTGATGGCTCAACTTCAGAAGAGTTTGAAATCAAGAGTGGAGTTAAGCAAGGTTGTGTACTATCCCCCACCCTCTTTGGGATATACTTTTCACTTCTACTGAAATATGCCTTTCGTGATCAGGATGACGGTATATACATTCACTCACGCTCAGATGGTGGCCTCTATAATGCTCAGAGATTGAAGGCCAAGACCAAAATTAGCAGGGTACTAATCAGAGAGTTGCTTTTTGCGGATGATGCTGCGATTACGACCCACTCTGAGGAAGAATTACAACATCTACTATCTGCATTCTCCAATGCTTGTTCTGAATTTGGTTTAACAATTAACAAAAAGAAGACACAGATTATGTCACAAGGTGCACATGGTGTACCATCAATCTTTATTGACGACGCCGAACTGGAGATAGTAGACCATTTTACATATCTTGGATCAGAGGTAAATAGCAAATTATCCCTCGATCAGGAAATCAACATCAGGATTGGCAAGGCAGCAACAACAATGAACATGTTAGCAAAAAGAGTCTGGGAGAACAGGAAGCTTACTGCCAAAACAAAAGTCCTCGTCTACCAAGCCTGTGTCCTTAGTACTCTTCTTTATGGCAGTGAAACCTGGACAACTTACTCACGCCAAGAGAAACGTTTAAACAGCTTTCATATGCGGTGTCTGCGAAGAATACTTGGTATTAAGTGGCAAGACAAAATCACAAATACTGAAGTATTGGAAAGATCAGGTTGTGTGACGGTGTATTCCATGCTCATTCTTCGTAGACTTAGATGGATAGGACACGTTAGGAGGATGGATGATGGTAGAATACCAAAGGACATCTTTTTTGGTGAATTACAGACGGGTAGGAGATCTCAGGGTCGGCCTCTACTACGATACAAAGTTGTGTGTAAGCGGGACATGATTGATACAGGCATTGATAATGCACAATGGGAGCACGTCGCCGCTGAACGTGTTGCATGGAGGGCAACTATCAGAAATGGAATAAAGACAAAGGAGAAAATGATTGCAGATAAAGCACACACAGAGCGTGAGAGATGTAAGATGGTGCAAAATGGTGGAAATGACCATGTTTTCACATGCACCTACTGTGGGCAAACATTTGCAGCAAGAATTGGCCTTACCAGCCACACTAGCCACTGCCATGGATCGTAGTTATTGCCATATGACAGTTATTAAGCCTTTTTGAAGCACAATGTACCAAACTATCGTCTGTCAAGACGGAAAGGTGCCAATGTTAGATTGATGATCAATATTGGACTGTTTCCACTATTGATGACCAAGCATCCGGATTGTCCAAGAGCTATCGGAGGAAGTCGACACTTGGCCTGAGAGACACATCAGTTGGGTGAGGTCTTCTGTCCATCATATATGGTGCTGTTGTGTGGCCAGTACAGTGATGAAACAGACTTTGCTCCTGATCTATGCGGTCTGACTCTACATACACACTAGATTATACGACAGACATTCTTCACATACACTTTGCACATACATACACTTTTCTCTATTAAACTAATTTGCTGTTTTTGTTAGAGCCAGTGTTGTGTAGTTTGTTTTTTTGGGGGGAAAAGAATGAGAGGGGGCTTGGTTCAGTAGTAAGAGAGAGAGAGAGAGAGAGAGAGAGAGAGAGAGAGAGAGAGAGAGAGAGAGAGAGAGAGAGAGAGAGAGAGAGAGAGAGAGAGAGAGAGCGCGATCCAGGGACTGACGGGGTGTTGTGGACAGAAAGCTCGGAGATCCTCAAGATATTGATATGGGGTTAAAAGAATGTCGGTGTTGATTCCCCTCACCCCAGAGACGACACATAGATATAATACGACAACACCATCGCAGACATCATGGAGAACATCGCTGACATCATGGACCACATCGTAGATATCATGTACAACATCGCAGACATCATGGATGTCTAAGGCATCATGGACAAACATTACAGTCATCATAAACAAAATCGCAGACATCGTAGACAACATTGCAGACATCATCGACGACATAACAGACATAATGGACAACATCGCAGATATCATGGACAACATCACATACATCATTGACAATATCACAGACATCATGGAGAACATCGCAGCCAACATTTCAGACACCACGGACAACATTTCAGACATTATTGTCAACATTTCGGACACTATGTAAAACATTTCAGACATCTTGGACAACATTTCAGACATTATTGACAACATTTAAGATATCATGGACAATATTTCAGAAATTATTGACAATATTTCAGATATCATGCACAACACTTCAGACATCATGGACAACATTTTCAGACATCATGGAGAACATCCGCCCGACAACCATTTGGACAACATTT
>JACEFZ010002064.1:0-44417 GCA_014155875.1 Cepaea nemoralis
GTGCTTCAGGCAGCACGGGTTTGGGTTTAACTTATCGTGACTCTGGTTTTCTTCATGAGTCATGAAAGTCACGCGGCCCGTGTAGGCGAGTGGACGGCCGCACTGACAATTGTCGGGGAAGGTCGCCCACCGAATCTCAGCGTGAACAGATCGCAGCCAACAGGCTGATGTAATTTTGATGTCAATAATCGCGGCCAGTGCGGACATCTGCAGTCAAGGTTGTGATTCTTCAATCACAGGATCTGTTATTACTATACAGAAGAAGATTCAAGAGCTTCACCATGAGCTCTATGGGCCCCACTCATTCCAGTGCCTATCCAGAAGATTGAGGCCCATACTGGGAGTGGTCATCTGATTCTGCGAGATCAATGTTGAAAGGAGCTGAGTGCTGAATAAGTCGGTAGGTCTAGGTTAGGACCTCCGTCAAGAGTCGGACGAGTGTCATCCGATCCGTTGAGGATCCAACACTGAAACGTCTTGGTGATTCTAGAGGTGACATTCAACCTCTGTGTACACCTTGGTGATTGCAAGGTAGTGAACTTTCCAGTTGAGCAGAGTGATCATTGATACGGTCACCATGGCCTGTGTAATATGCTTCTGACCCGGCTGGGTTGTCAGGGACACCGTGTATAATATATGCTTAAATAGTGTTTCTACATTGGTTACCTTTCGGAAGCCAACAGGTGGTCCAGTGACCTAGGACATTGATTACAACATTGGTGGGAACACCAGAGTGACATGTTTGTTGAGGTAGGGAGCTACCTCATGCCAATGTGATGAACTGTTGACAATGTGTGTTAAGGTAGGGAGCTACCTCATGCCATCGTGGTGAACTGTTGACAGTGTATGCTAGGTTGTGATTACTACCCATTGATCAGGGTAGTTACATGATACTGTGTGAAGATCTATTTGTCCAGGGACATGAAATCAAGGTGAAGTGTTATAGTCACCTGATAGACTTTACCAGTGACATTGTGTGTTCCGGTGGAGCAACCGCTCATTGTGTAGGTGACATATCAGTGTGTGGGTCACTTATGAGATAGAAGAGTGACCTGGCTCTTGTGTATTTTGAGACGGTGCTACATGTATTTTTTTTTGCAAGTGGGAGACCGCTAATATGCTAGGGTCGGCCCAGACTTCATCAGGAGTGTGACGAGTTAAATAGGACGACAGCAAGGAAGGAGCCTTGTTCATTGGTGCAGTGTCAGTCAGGCAGTGGTACTGCGCTTGATCAGCCCTTGCTTGGGTCTCTGTGTGAAGAGGGAACTTTGGAGAGGCAGCAGTCCTTGGAGTTCCAGTCCACTGGAGGAGCCTGGGTGAGTCGCTACCACGACTGGACAACCGCACGAGCTATTGTCCGCCTCCATGATGATGACTACTCATCTGCATCTCTGATATTGTACATAGTTCCTCTAGTCTGGCTTTCAGCCATCCTTCTCTGTGTTGTGGTTGACGTAGTTCAGAATTAAATTTTTGTTCTCTTAGCTATGACTTTGTGCAGTGATATGACTGGTGTCTGGTCCGAGCCCCCTTGGGGTTTGGAACCCTAGGTGAGGGAGGGAAGGTTAAGCTGTCCCGGCTTGTGTGGGGCCTAGTAGATGTAGAGTGCTATTGAGGTGGTTGGAGCAAAGGCAGGGGATTGTATCTATCGTGGCAAACCAGACCAAGCCCCGGCGGTACAATGAAGTCTATATTCTCTTGCCATTTAACCCCCCCCCCCCCCTCCCCCCAATCCTTTTCCCTGTCAGTCATCTTTCTGCGAGAAACACTAATATTCACAACAACAATAACTACTGTTACAAATGAAACCAGCAGTGGAGCAACAAATTATCGTGGTGTCAACACAACAACTTTAAGAAACCCAACCAATATTATGCAACTTAAGATTTAAAGGCATATTAGCACGTGACCATGTCTATTTTCATACTTATCATAACCGTTCACCTTATTAGATCAATAATATTGTAAGCTGTTTACTTTATAGACCTGTCCTTGACTCCACAGATTACGGGATCGGGCCGTGACAACTTTCGCAGAAAAGGGTATTTATGTTAATCAGTGTACACACACTTCTGTAGATTAATTAGGCTGATAGCGTGTAGAATATGTTTAAGGCTGTGTAAAAAATGTCTAAGTAAACATGATGTTTTTTTTTCCGCTTGATAGCTTTGAACTCAAGCGTAGTCCATAACAGTGCTTCTAGTGCACTAGACTGATTATAGCGTGTTTATAGCGTGTGGATTAGCTTTTCCTTTTGCCAGTGTCCCTCGCCATTAGGAGAACCCACTCCGACTTCAGAGGTACTTGTATTTACGTACCCATGTCAAGGAAGAGTAAACAGTGGTTCAATTATAAATGCATACTTTTATTGGATATTGATTAGCACTCAGGGTGAATTTCTACCTTTCCGGCCTCTGACTGGAAACATAACTATAAATCCATTAGAAATTTGGGGATCTCCGTGGCGTATCCGCCTGCCTCGCATTCCGAAGGTTGTAAGTTCGTTTCTGGATCCCTTCATTTGTTTAACGAGTGCTCACTCTTGGGGGATCGTCGCTGGATATATGATGTTTGTGTTTGAGGCGACGCTTTCAGTAGGCCGCTCTGTGATAACAAACCGAGATAAACGGGTTAAACCCGGTGCAATAAAACCGCTTTTAAAACATTAGAAATATGAATACTCTCTCTCTACTCTCCCCCTCCCTCCCCCTATCTCTACTCTCTCTCCCTCCCCCTCTCACGACTAATCTCTCATCTCATCTCATCATGTTCCTCTTGTACCTTGCGATATGCAACATAAAAAAAAAAAAAAAACACACACAGAGTTGGTAGGAAGATTGTGTTGTAAAGTGGTTTCTTAGTAGTTATTGATAACATGTTTGTTCTTTAGTATTGGTACAATCTAGTTTAGTTTAGTCGTTGGATCAACATCACGGCACACGGTTTAACCCATAAGTGCTCCGTTTTCCTCCTAACTCAAACCTGAGTCTGGAGAAACTCAGCTCAATGCACGAGGATCCTTAAATACTTTGGGTAGATTTTTAACTCGAAATTTTGCCCGGGCAGCGCCGTTAGGCTATTCTTTTTCGATCTCCAACTGCCAAGGGATTTTTTACGTGCGCAACAATACACACGGGCGTCCGATCTCACTACCCAGAGACCAGGGGAAATTTTATTACTGGAAGGCCAGATGGAATTTTTAAATAAGTCCCGGTCCTCACCGGAACCTGAACCCGGAACCCCCAGCACTCGAGGCGGACACCAATTGGTACAATGCATATTACCATGTTATGAGACAGATACCCCTACCATCCACCCATTCCCCACTCATCCACTCATCCCCCACATCCCACACCCACACACATCCCCCACCTACACACATCTCCCCAAACACAAACACAATCCCACCCACCACACATCCCCCACCCACCCACACACACCCCCAGGCACACATACATGCACCCACTCACCTACACACATCTCCCCACCCACACACACATCCTCCACTCATCCCATAACCAATCAACACTCACCCACCCACATATTCTTCACCACACACGCACATAGCCTCAACCACCCAGTCAAACACACATCCCCTAACTGCACATCCCCACCTACACACACATATCCCTGCCAACCCACACATCACGCACCTACCCACACACAAAACTAGCATCCACCCACTATCACGGGATACTGTGAGTTAATGATTCCCCGATAAACTAGTAAGATTAATTACAAGGTATGAGGAGGGTTAACAATCGAGATTTCTGTCTGGAACGAGGACAACGTGCAGGTCAGTGACCGAAAGGTATAGAATTCAGGGACAGGTGTTCGCAGAAGTCATTGCTTGACGATCTTATCGGACGGACACGGGAAACGGGGAGATCGCGTTGTGGAAAAACCGAACGGAGACGGCAATCAAAGGATTCGGACGCTTAGAAGTACTAACGTAGGGAAACCCAGGGAAACAGCGGAAGGACGGAAAGGAACGAGCAATTAACAATACGTGAATTCACAGACGTTTGATGTGGGGACTTAGGGCAAATTTGATTGTAGATCAAACAAACAACGAAGGATTGGACACTGAGTATAAATGAGTGGAAAACGGGTTTTGAAGCAGTGTGTGTTCCAAAACTGGGCCGAGATATTTATGTATCCTGAAATAGTAAAGAAATCATCCCTTGCAATGGGATAGAAGTACTTATGTGCTGATAGATTTCAATGCTGGGATTTACATAAATTCTATATATAAGGTAAAACTAACCTTAGAGTAATAGTTAGCATAGGGAAATATGTATTTGTGCTTAAAGTTTACCATTGCTTTCTATTAGTGAATAGTTTAGACTTTAGTGAATTCTGCTGTCTTATGTCAGAGTATTCTTTCGGAGAAACATAAACAGTAATATGAAACAGACTTAAATCACATGATTTAATATTTATTACCCAGGTTCTAATACACCTCCTGACATATCAAAGAAGATAGAACAGTACGTCTCTTGTACAGAGAAAGCAGTGTTAATAATAAAGGAAAGAACTTTCACTTTAATCAGGCACTTCACGGGGCAGAGAAAGTTTAGAAAATACTGGAAATAACGGTCATTATAAAAAGGCAGGATGACCCAGAACTGAAAATAATGACACTGTAAATTAATATAAAGACACAAATGAATCATTCATGAAGAGTTGCCATGCGTACAAAAGGTGTTCATAAAAGAACGGAATACCGTGTGTAGAACGTTTGCAGGACCAATAGACAGTGCTAGACATTAGCTATGTGTTTTCCATGGTGGATTTATTAATTAACGATTAATCAAAGAAAACCCGGTCTAAGCATAAGACTTACCGTGATCACATTACTTTACGGTGATACAGTGGTGAACAGTTTTTTTTCAATAACGGATTTACCTCCAGACTCAAGCTGAACGGAGCATCCAGGGTGAGAAGCTGTCCAGTTATATGTGTGACGTCTTGTTGTATGGCCGTTTATGACGAAGCGAGAAAGTATACGGCACATACGATTTCCAGAGTCATAACTTGCTCTCACACTAGCAGACACTACCAACTACATATACACAGTCCATACTTACACCGGACATAGTTTTAATTAATAAATCTTTTATTAATTGTTGAAGGAAACTGTTGTCGGAATATGTGATGAAGGAATGAGAGAGAGAGAGAGAGAGAGAGAGAGAGAGAGAGAGAGAGAGAGAGAGAGAGAGAGAGAGAGAGAGAGAGAGAGATGGAATAGAAGACAGAAGGGAGGAGTGTAGACTAAAGTCAGTCAATAATCCCAAATTATAATAAGCTAAAGGTGTGCTTGTTGATTCCACTTTCATCCCGGGACGACAAGCGACATTAAATGGTGGAGCAGCGAGTAACCACAAATGCTTAGGGGTACCATTCCTAGCGAGGTACCTGCATATAGGTACATTAAATGGTAGATGCATAGCAGGGCATATGCATAACAAGGTACAGGCATATTGGTACCTACATATTGGGATATACATATAAGTATACATTGATGACTTTTAATGGAAGGATGTCCATTGGATATATGGTGCCATTACATTTATGTTAGAGACATTACATTAATGCTGGTGACTGTACAGTGAGAAAGACCCAGACAGTATGAAAGTGGAAAGGTGTTAAGACACATTAACTATTTGTGCACACTTTCACACGTCTACGATAAGTCTTTATCCTATATCTTCTCTATTGATTGAGAGATTGGTTGTATTGTATTGTGTGGTGTCATAGATAATATATAAATTAGATAGACATAGATAATAGAGATTTATAATAGAATATATTTCTATAGTGAGTATTGCTTTACTGCCTTGAAGTGTCTGTACTCTATCTGCTGACTTACCTTCTTTAATATGGCCACTCCTAAACTAACCACAGCAGAACTTAGGGCCAACGGGGAAGAAATTGGGTTATCTGGTTCGGCCCTAACGGATTACGTACAGGAGAGAGAGAGGGAAATTCGTCAAGCAGAACGAGAAGATCGAAAGGCCGAGTTGGAATTGAAACGAATGGAAATGGAACAGATCAACAAGCGGTTGGACGCGGAAGAGGCCAACAAGATACGGGAACATGAATACCGCATGAAAGAGATATAACTCAAAACACAAACTAAGGGAGAAATAGATGGAGCGGAAGGCGGATCATCTTTACATGGGTCAACCAACATGAGTGGACCTAGCTACCATGCAATGAAGTTTCCCTTAGCTGTTTATGATGAGTCTAAAGAAAAATTTGACAACTATGCGAATCGCTTTGAAGCAATGTCATCCACTATGGGACTGGATAGAAGCAAATGGCCTCTTAAATTATCCCAGGGGTTAAGGAGTTCGGGTTATGAGGTATACACACGCCTACCACCAGGACATGAAAATAATTACGAGGAATTAAAAGCCGCTTTTATGAAGCATTTTGAAATCACAGCACAAACGTATCGGAAGAAGTTTAGACCGTCTAGACGAGAGCCGGGAGAGCTATTCGCCGCCTACAGTCTGAGGCTGAAATCATATCCTCCAGAAATGGATGGACTTGGCAGAGTTCAAGCGGGACTATGAGAGTCTGGAAGAGCTCATGGTGGTCGACCAGATGCGACAGCAAATGTCAGAACCACTGAAGACATTTTTAGGAGAACAAGGGGCGGAACTGCTGGATGTTGTGAATAAGCTGGCGGAAAGATTCGTAGAAGTCCATGGGGAAGCTAAAGAAACCAATATACAACCCACAAAAGGTCAGGAGAAACAAGACCGAAAGAAATCTAAGAACTCGGAAGGAGAAAAAGTGGAACCTTATATAAAGACGTCCAGAGGAGAGTTCAGAGAAGGTGAAGGAAGGAAACCCGATCACCTCGAATTCTCCAGCTAAACGACCGTGGTATGAGAAGTTGTGTTCGATTTGCAAGTCGCCCTCTCATAACACAAAGGACTGCAGATCGAAACCGAAAAGTTCTTACTTCGCGGCATGCCAAGTGATTCATAAGAAGGTGATCACAGACAAGGCTGAGGTCGGTGAAGAAACGCTGAACAAAGAAAGCACACGGAAAGTTTGGAAGGGAAAATGGTGCACACACTGCAGGTCGAAAACACATAATACTGTGGACTGCCGATGCCAGGAAAAGGTCGAGGAGATGAAAGACACTCCGGACCAAGAGAGACCACCTGTGGTTGAACTGATTGAAGTCAATGGCCAGCAGGTTGCTTGTCTCTACGATTCAGGTTTGGATGGGGAAGCTGTGATAGATGCCAGCCTGGTAAGCCCAGACCAACTTACAGGGGAGACCATAGAGATACAGCCGGCAATGAGGAGTGCTGTTACCATGACGCTGCCAATCGCCAAGGTGGAGATGAAGTCCAGGTACATCACGGGCATTATTCCAGCTGCTGTATTATCTGACTCCTTATTTCCCATGATCATTGGCACGAAATATGTCTTTTTGGGGATGCCCAAACAGCCAGCCCACAGGGGAGCAGTAGCCAGTGGATCTCAAGGGAAGGAAAAAGAGGCAGAGACACTATGCGACAACTCAGTGATAGGGGAATTGCATACTGCCCAGAGGAAGGATACTACGTTGCGTCCTTGCTACAGGAAGCTGCAAAGAAGTGCTGAGCCACCAGAACGGGGACAGTACTTTCTGAAGAATCGACTACTCTATCGGAGAGCTGGGAGGGGAGACAACCTGCACGAGCAGTGGGTGGTTCCAGAGACCCACCGTCCTCACATTCTTCAGAGTGGACACATCATAGCCGAGAATCGACATATGGGTGTCAGCGAGACATTGCAGCAAATTTCCGGCCATTATTGCTGGCCAGGAATGACCGGTGATGTACGCCGGTGGGTGAAATCTTGTTCAGAGTGCCAGAAAGCACCACCCAACAAGTGGACTAAGAGTAAAATAGCTCTTAAGGTGGAAGACCAAGTGGAAGTATGGGGTCCAGCAGAGACTAATATACTCCAAGTAGGATGGAAAGGGCCTTATCCTGTGGAAAAGGTTGTGTCCAAGAATACCTACGGAATCCGGATCAGGGGAGAACTGAAAAATCTCCCTAGGCATCTCATTAAGAAATATGAGGAGAGATCCGAGAACAAAGCTTCGCACCTTATGGTGATGGCAGCCATTAAGAAAAAGGTTACAGTTCCAGACGACGACCAGAGATCGCCAGTACTACATAGGAGGGCCTATGGGATAGTACGTGATAGGTCAGATTTACCTAACGAAGGGAGGAGGGAAATCACACGTCAGGGAAAGGACAAGAGGGAAACTTTCACTAGTAACCAAGTTCAGAAGGGGTGGGTAACGTCGGGAAAGGCGAGAAATACCCAGGACTCCAACCGAAGATTGGCTGACCAGATACAATATCGCCCAAGATGGTCCTGGAAGCAAAAGTCCAGGAGGTTTGGGAAAGACGACTCGGTCCAACGCGGACGAGGTGGAACATCCCCAGAGGCAAAGCCGGGGGAAACCAAGAGGACATGGAAGCAGTGTTACAATCAGGATGGGACAATCCGTCTGTATTGTGAGCCGTCGCTTACGCAAGTCGAAAGTAGGTCGACAGGACGTACAGGGGCGATGTGCCAACACTAGTTTCGGTCATGAGTAGTATAGTAGGGTGTCTATGAGGTCGCCTACTGGATGAGGAGGTGAGCCATGTGAGGATCCAGTCATATCATCAACACGTGATGTTCATAGCTACTTCGCAGAAGCTCAACGCACGGTGGATGTGATGGTCGTTGTTGCTGCAGCAGTACAACTTCACAGTGGAATACATACCTGGTAAGGAGAATGTAGGAGCGGATTTCTTATCTAGACATCCAACTCCAGAGGAAGAGGAATAGGTTGGAGGATCATAGGAATCAAACCTACAGTGAGGAAGAGTCGACGCGGTCAACTCTCACGGGATACTGTGAGTTAATGATTCCCTGATAAACTAGTAAGATTAATTACAAGGTATGAGGAGGGTTAACAATCGAGCTTTCTGTCTGGAACGAGGACAACGTGCCGGTCAGTGACCGAAAGGTATAGAATTCAGGGACAGGTGTTCGCAGAGGTCATTGCCTGACGATCTTATCGGACGGACACGGGAAACGGGGAGATCGCGTTGTGGAAAAACGAACGGAGACGGCGATCAAAGGATTCGGACGCTTAGAAGTACTAACGTAGGGAAACTCAGGGAAACAGCGGAGGGACGGAAAGGAACGAATCAATTAACAATACGTGAATTCACAGACGTTTGATGTGGGGACTTACGGAAAAATTGATTGTAGATCAAACAAACAACGAAGGATTGGACACTGAGTATAAATGAGTGGAAAACGGGTTTTGAAGCAGTGTGTGTTCCAAAACTGGGCCGAGATATTTATGTATCCTGAAATAGTAAAGAAATCATCCCTTGCAATGGGATAGAAGTACTTATGTGCTGATAGATTTCAATGCTGGGATTTACATAAATTCTATATATAAGGTAAAACTAACCTTAGAGTAATAGTTAGCATAGGGAAATATGTGTTTGTGCTTAGGGTTTACCATTGCTTTCTATTAGTGAATAGTTTAGACTTTAGTGAATTCTGCTGTCTTATGTCAGAGTATTCTTTCGGAAGCTTTTCATTACGGCTGGAGAAAGACACTCACATAAACAGTAATATGAAGCAGACTTAAATCACCTGATTTAATATTTATTACCCAGGTTCCAATACACCTCCTGACATATCAAAGAAGATAGAACAGTACGTCTCTTGTACAGAGAAAGCAGTGTTGATAATAAAGGAAAGAACTTTCACTTTAATCAGGCACTTCACGGGGGCAGAGAAAGTTTAGAAAATACTGGAAATAACGATCATTATAAAAAGGCAGGATGACCCAGAACTGAAAATAATGACACTGTAAATTAATATAAAGACACAAATGAATCATTCATGAAGAGTTGCCATGCGTACAAAAGGTGTTCATAAAAGAACGGAATACCGTGTGTAGAACGTTTGCAGGACCAATAGACAGTGCTAGACATTAGCTATGTGTTTTCCATGGTGGATTTATTAATTAACGAATAATCAAAGAAAACCCGGTCTAAGCATAAGACTTACCGTGATCACATTACTTTACGGTGATACAGTGGTGAACAGTTTTTTTCAATAACGGATTTACCTCCAGACTCAAGCTGAACGGAGCATCCAGGGTGAGAGCTGTCCAGTTATATGTGTGACGTCTTGTTGTATGGCCGTTTATGACGAAGCGAGAAAGGATACGGCACATACGATTTCCAGAGTCATAACTTGCACTCACACTAGCAGACACTACCAACTACATATACACATTCAATACATACACCTGACATAGTTTTCAACAATAAACATGTTATTAATTGTTGGAGGAAACTGTTGTCGGAGTATGTTATGAAGGATAGAGAGAGAGAGAGAGAGAGAGAGAGAGAGAGAGAGAGAGAGAGAGAGAGAGAGAGAGAGAGAGAGAGAGAGAGAGAGAGAGAGAGAGAGAGAGATGGTAATAGAAGACAGAAGGGAGGAAGTGTAGACTAAAGTCAGTCAATAATCCCAAATTATAATAAGCTAAAGGTGTGCTTGTTGATTCCACTTTCCTCCCGGGACGACAAGTGACACCCACACATTCCTCACTTTCGCATATCGTCACCCACACAATCTACACCCACCCACCCACACATCTCACGCCCATACAAACACACACATCCCCACCCCAACCTACACACACTCACCCACCCACACATCCTCCACCCACCCACCCCCAATCACCCATACTCCAATCACACATCCCTTAACCCATACATCCCTTAACCACACATCCCCCACCCACCCACACCCCACCCATACACTCACACTCACAATATACCCACCCATACACACATCCCCTCACACACATCCCCACCCACCAACACATACCCCATCCACAAGCACACACTTCCTACCCACACACACACACACACCCACCACCCACACATATTCCCACCCACACACACATCCCCCACCCATACACTCATCTCTCTCATATATCCACCCACTAAATTACTCATCTATCAACCACTCACACCCACATATCCCCCACTCACCCATCAACACATAATTTCCCATCTACCCACCCACACTCACACTCCCATCCACCCAGCCAAACACACATCCCCACCCTCACATTCATCCTTTACCCACCCGTACATTCCACACGCAATCACACATACCCCACCTACCCATACATACATCCCTCACCCACACACATATCCCCTCCCACACAACACCCCATCCATATACACATTTCCCACTCTCACTCACATCGCCGACACGCATCCTTCATACACATCTCCACCCACACATCCCCCTACCCACACAGACACATCCTCCACCTACAACCACACTTACCACCCACACATACATCCTCCACCCACCCACAATTACCCCACCCACACACCCCACCTACACAGAAATATTCCCCACCCACACATCCATCCCCCACACCCGTCCCCAATCCACAAAATCTCCCACACACCCATTCACTCACACATCCCTCACCCACTCATCCACATACACATTCCCCACCCAAACAACCCCCCACCCCATCCATCAACAACCCATACTTTTAACCATCACCCAAACATCCCTCACCCACACACACACACCCCCACCGACCACACATCCCGTCAGGCGTCAACACATCACCCATCCACCCACACACAACCCCTCTACACATACATCCCCCACACACATCCCCCCAGACACACACACACACACATACATGCCTCATACACACCCACACTCCCTCGCATACACTGCATGCATGTACACATACACACACAAACATATACGCATGCATACACGAACACACACACACACATACACACGCACATACACACATACACATGCACATACATATAAACACAGATGTACGCACACATGAACACACGTACAGACACACACACTCACACAAGCACACACAATACACACATTACACACACATATACACCCATACACACATACCGACATGCACACTCACATACATCCACACATATAAACACATACACATAGACACACATACACACACTCATCCATCAACACACATACACGCTGCCTCACATAATCACTAAACTTAATATGCATAAACTCCAACACTTTTCACACGCATACACTGTCGACTATTGTTAGCATCCTAACAAGAACATTCAAAATTGGGGGGGGGGGGTCAAATGGGAAAAAATGGAAAATATGGAAAATGGTGATGAAAATATGGTATACATTGTGTAACGTAAAAATAAAATAGTGGTGCAGTTCAGTAAGATAATTCCAGGAATTGACATAAACATGATGAAATAAGCAGTGCATGTTAAATTCAATTGGCAGTAAAAATGCTAATATGAATGATGAGGATACAGAAAAAAATATGACATAATGACATGCTTGCGCACAGCTCTCTCTCTCTCTCTCTCTCTCTCTCTCTCTCTCTCTCTCTCTCTCTCTCTCTCTCTGTGTCTCTCTCTCTCTCTCTCTCTCTCTCTCTCTCTCTCTCTATCGCTCTCTCTCTTTTTCTTTCACGCACACTGAAACACTAACTCTCTCATTGTCTCATTCTCTCTAACTCTCTCATTGTCTCATTCTCTCCCTCTCTCTCTCTCTTTCTCGCTTATAGCACTCACTCTCACACTCGGCCTCTCTTACACATACATACTCACAAATTCACTCTCATTCAAGCTCTCACTTACTCTCCCACTTACACTCACTCTCCTACTCTCTCTCTCTCTCCTCTCTCTCTCACTCACACTCACTCATTCACGCTCTAAACCACACTAACTCACTCTCTTACTCGCACACACAGACAAGCAAACAGACACACACACTCACTCACTCACTCTCACTCATTCACTTTATAATGCACTCTCTCACTCATCCACTGTCTCTCATACACACTCACTCGCTCTCACACTCACGCACATACACACATGCCCAAAAATTAACTCACTCACTCACTCACTCACTCACTCACCCACTCACTCACCCACTCACTCACTCACTCACTCACTCACTCACTCACTCACTCACGTTCCCTTACTCACTCACTCACTCACTGACTCTGTAACTCACACTCACTCACTCACTTTCTCACTCTATCGCACAGTCAGGCAGACACACAACACAACCTCTCTCTCTTTTTCACTTATTCTCTCACTCAATCTCTGACACATACGTGCACACACACTCACTCACTTTCACACTCACTCAGGCACACGCGCATGCATACTCTCTCACTCTCTCTGTCTCTCACTCACTCTCTCACTCACACACACACTTAGTGAAGAATGATGGTGAAAAAATGATACCAGTAGGTGACTTATGGAGGCATACAATCGGTATGAAGTAAGTATTGAAAGAGTTTTCGGTTGAATGTGTAGGGACTCATTGGAGTTTTCAGATCTGGTGGAAAGCTATTCCACAAGTGAGCACCAGAATAGGCGAAACAAGTTTTGTATAAGTCCAATCTAGGTTTCGGAACCCGTAATTGTAATAAACTTACTGTTCATTGCATTAGAATGAATTAACGGTAGAAGATACTCTGGGGTATTTTCAGATATAATTTTATTCACTAATTTGGCTTTGTTAAAAAGGAAGCGCTTTCGAAATGGTAGAAGTCTTAGATGGCTGTATAATTTATTACTTTCAACGTGCTTTATGCCAGAAACTAGACGTTATAGCGCGGTTTTGAAGCGAACACAGTCGTTTCATATTAGATTTAGGGCAATCATCCCAGACTGTGGAACAATAATCGAGAGGTGATTGGATATAGGATGCATAGAATATTTTTCGTGTGCTTTCATCCAGAAAGTGCTGGATTTTAGCAAGTTAGTAAAGAGAAAGAAGGATGAGGCTGAGAAAGAAATACTAGAAGAAGAAGGATAAGAGAAAGAAGGGTGATGATGAGAAAAAAATTACTCGAAGAAGAAGGACAAGAGAAACAAGGATGAGTTAAGAAAGAAATACAGGAAGAAGACGGATAAAAGAAAGAAGGATGAGGATGAGATAACAATACTGGAAGAAGAAGGATAAGAGAAAGAAGGATGAGCATGAGGAAACAAATACTGGAAGAAGAAGGATAATAGAAAGAAAGATGAGGATGAGAATAAAATTTCTGGACGAAAAGTATAAGATAAAGAAGGATGATGATGAGAAAATAATACTGGAAGAAGAAGGATAAAAAAATGGAAGGATGGCATGAGAAAGAAATACTGGAAGAAGAAGGATAAGAGAAAGAATGATGAGGATGAGAAAAAAATACTAGAAGGACAAGAGAAAGAAGGATGAGATGAGAAAGAAATACTGGAAGGAGAAGGATAAAAGAAAGAAGGATGAGGATCAGTCGCATTCGCTCCCACCATGGGTTGTAATTAGTATTATGCCTTTTTGAAGCACAATGTAAGAAACATTGTCTGTCAAGACGGCAAGGTGCCAATGAGTGAAATGAATTGCATGATTGTTTACACACCTAGATTCCTTTAATTTTATCGTTCCTTATTCTATCTCTAACAGTTACTCCCACAGTTCTTCTAAGACATCTATCTCATCTCTGTTGTTCTGATCTGCGCTGTTAGTTGCAGAAACTAAAGCGTCCATATTTGATATAGGGTGTATTTTTTATGACTGTGGGGTTTCTGAAAATATTGCCGTTCCAAGTTGTCTATTCACCCTCTGTGGAGTTCATGCAACATAAAAAGTAACTACAAAACTTGGAACGGCAATATTTTCAACAACCCAGCAGTCATTAAACATACACCCTGTATTAGTGGCTTTGAAGAAATGTAAAATTTCAGAAGTAAATATCATAATGGATGACTTCAATGCAAAAGTGGGAAATAAAAGGCGATGGATGCGCAATAGGCAACCATGGCTTGGGAGAGCGAAACCAAAGAGAATACGGACTTGTAGAATGGGGAAAAAGCAGGAAAAGACTGCACAAAACACGTGGTTTAAACGACATCCTTGAAGACTATGGACATGGAGGAGTCCTGATAGAAGAATTAGAAATCAGATTGATTACATCATGATTAGCAGAAGGTTTAGATATGCGCTAACAATCACAAAAACAGTTCCCAGTGCTGAATGTTACAGTGATCACAGACTGATTACAGGAACATTGAGGGTGATGTTAAAGAAAAATAAATATTGACCAGGAAACACTAAATATGATCTGTGTACATTGAAAAATGACAAGGTAATACAAGACAATTTTAACATAGAAGTAAAGAACAGATTTGATATATTGTCTGATCTAGAGATCCTATTTCAAGATGTGGATAATCAATGGGAAATGGTGAAGAATTCAGTCAGTTTGGCTGCAGTAAAAAACTATTCGAAAATTAAAGACAGTGGGTCGTAAGAAATGGATGACTGAAGAAATATTAAACTAATGGAAACAAGAAGGCAAAACAAAAATAATCCTGCCGAATGTGAAGAAATTAACTGAAAAGTCAGAACATTATGTAAGGGGGCAATGGAAGCATGGATTGAGAAAAATTGCATAGAAATCGAAAAACAACACAACAGTAAAAATACCAAATTAATGCACAAAAGAATTCAGAAGCTTACTAATAAAAGAACACGTATATCAGCAGGCTGCCTAACAACAAAAGATGGCAAAATCATAATAGAAAAAGATCAGATTTTACATGCATGGTCAGATTATGTGAAAAACCTTTATGATTATAACAGACAAGAACAGAATAATATTCGAAATAATAATAAAGGACCATCAATTTTGAAGATGGAAGTTCAGAATGTTGTTAACCATATGAAAACTGGAAATACCCCCGGTTCAGACAATATCACAACATAAATGATTAATGGTTTAGAAGAATATTGAATAGATCAAGTCACCAGACTGCTGAAAACAATATATGATACTTGAGATATACGTCATGAATTATGTAATTCTGTATTTATTGCAATCCCAAAGAAATCAGGAGCATTGGAATGCGATAAACATAGAACAATTAGTATAATGTGCTGCATCATGAAGATTTTGCTAAGAATTATCATGCAAAGAGTTAGGAAGGAAATACAACCCGAAATACGAGAAGAACATGTGGGTTTGTAGAAAATTCTGTGTACATGCCGAGAACAGTAACTGAACGTTCTATAGAAGTAAATAAAGATATACATCTTTGCTTTTTTGACTACACAAAGGTTTTCGATAGAGAAAGACATGTCAACATGATAGAGATGCTTGCAGATCTACAAATTGATGGGAAAGATCTTAGACTTGTAAAAGTCATATATTGGAAACAACTGCCATCAGAATTGATAATGAAGTAGGTCAATATCAGCCTTGAAAGAGAGGTGTGAGACAGGGATGTGTATGTCTTCAGATCTGTTTTCCTGTATAGTGAAAATATTTTCAGAAATGTACAAGATATGAAAGGAATGATCATTGGAGGAAGAAATATCAATAACATTAGATACGCAGATGATGTAGCATTGATTGCAGACAACGAGCAAGATCTGCAACATTTAGTAGATGCTGTTGTTGCACACAGTAAACAACTATGATTAGAATTAAATTGTAAGAAGAGACAAATTATGGTCGTCACTGGGAAGAAGGAAACTGTGATATACGAGTAAATGGGCATATTCTTACACAAGTGTATCAATACAATTATCTCTGAACAGTCATAGCAATTAATGGGAGATGCCTTGAAGAGATTAGAACAAGAATCGCAATGGCGAAGGTAGCCTTTTGCAAGATGAAAAACATACTGACCAATAAAAGGTTGATTATGTGGTTGTTTCGGGATTTGAAATTTAAATATTGAGCACAACCCACTACTGGCAACGCCGATCGCATTCTGGTATGAACCTAAGGCCTATCCACGTCAATATGGAAGCACTATACTCGAGTTTCGCCCTCGTTTGAGCTCGTCAGTAGTGCATATCCCTGACCGGATCCGGAAACAGTCCCGGATCACGCGTGTGAAGCGGGTGTGTAACCACGCGGCACACACTGGACACACCAAATTATCACAACAGAACATCACAACGCTACCCATCGTAGGCTATGCTCAAGATTGCCCAATCGCCGCGACCGACGTCCGTCAATCGATGGGACCCGAACGATCAGGACTTCTCACTGGCAAGGAACACCAGGCCTCCTAAATCCAGTGAGCAATAATCAATTGATTATGTGGTTGTTTCGGGATTTGAAATTTAAATATTGAGCACAACCCACTACTGGCAACGCCGATCGCATTCTGGTATGAACCTAAGGCCTATCCACGTCAATATGGAAGCACTATACTCGAGTTTCGCCCTCGTTTGAGCTCGTCAGTAGTGCATATCCTTGACCGGATCCGGAAACAGTCCCGGATCACGCGTGTGAAGCGGGTGTGTAACCACGCGGCACACACTGGACACACCAAATTATCACAACAGAATATCACAACGCTACCCATCGTAGGCTATGCTCAAGATTGCCCAATTGCCGCGACCGACGTCCGTCAATCGATGGGACCCGAACGATCAGGACTTCTCACTGGCAAGGAACACCAGGCCTCCTAAATCCAGTGAGCAATAATCAATTGATTATGTGGTTGTTTCGGGATTTGAAATTTAAATATTGAGCACAACCCACTACTGGCAACGCCGATCGCATTCTGGTATGAACATAAGGCCTATCCACGTCAATATGGAAGGGAGCGAGGGCGAAACTCGAGTATAGTGCTTCCATATTGACGTGGATAGGCCTTAGGTTCATACTAGAATGCGATCGGCGTTGCCAGTAGTGGGTTGTGCTCAATATTTCAATAAAAAGATGTCAATTGCTACGATGAAAAGAGTGTCGAGGTGCTACATAGAGCCTGTACTTTTGTATGGATGTGAAGCGTGGACAATGAGCAGTCAAGCTGAAAAACATATGATGGCTGTGGAAATGTGATTTCTGAGGAGAATGCAAAGAATACCATGGAGAGACAGAAAAACCAACGACCAACTCCTACAAGCAACAAACGAAAATCATTAAACCGATTAGAGAAATTAGACGTTGGCGGTCAACATTTTTGGACATGTTATAGGGGAAAAACAATAATTAGAAAACTTGGTGATAACTGGCAAGATCGAGGGGAAAAGTACAAGCTGACGTTAGTTCGTTGGTCAGTTAGTTAGTCGACAGATCATCTTCACTGCACATCAAACCATTCAGTCCACAAGTGCTCGGATCCCCTCCTCAGCAAATCCCGCAGCATGTAGCGGCTAAAAACACCGGTTCTGTGTTGGTTTATCAATCTTCTTTGGCTTCCTGCATAGTGTTCTTGTTTGGCCACCCCTCTTTTAATTTGCTGTTCTGGCAGTCTGGCCATGGTTATAGATTCACAGTAATCACTTGGTTCTCGCAAAAGTCTTACTTCTCGTAGAGAATTCAAAATGTCAGCCTGGTCCATGGCGCGTCCGCCCTCCACAGTAGCCTGCGAGCTTGTCAGCCCGCTCATTTCCTTGTACTCCCGCATGCCCTGGCACGAAGATGAAACTAATCTTTGCCAGCCGAGACCGCTCCAGAGAGAGCAACTATTCTCTTCGGATCCACTCCATCTCTATCATCTTGAGCATGCTCATTGAATCTCTAAGGAAACATACCCTAGTGAATGTCTGTATCTCGAGCCCTATTACTGCTTTACTTATTGCCATGACTTCCATAGTCAGGCTACTTGTGGTCTCAACAAAAGCACCAGAGTTCTTCACAATTCTCCCTCCGGCCTGAGCCGAAAAGGCCCATGAGATTCTCACACGTCGGACGACCGTCCCATCTGTGTAAATGGCAGTATCACCGTCTAGTGAATTCTCGAAAATCAATGCTTGTACTTCCGCCTCCACAGCAGCCGGATTTTCTTGCCTGCATTTTCTGTCTAGTTGGATGCAAACTGAAAAGGATGTACATAAATATGTTGGCACTTGTACCCACTCCTCGCCAGGTTCTAAGTCCTCAAGTGAACACAACTGTTGAAGAATGTCTTCAGCTTGACCCATCCACGACCGTCCTCTTTTTAACCTGCTGCCCTTCACCTTCATAATTTCACTAGGCAATGGATGTTGAGTGATTTGCGTTAACTCTGAGGTAGGCGCGTGCCCTGCAAACTTGTATTCTCTCTTCAATGGTTGGAAAATCAAGAAGGTAGCGCATCGCCCTGCATGCTGTATCTCTTGTACATCCAAGAATAATGCGCATAGCTTCATTCTGTATCCTTTCCATCCTTTCTATCTGCTTACGGCTGAGAGTCAGGATTGCCATCGCATACTCAAAAACAGACATGACCAGCTCCTCGTATAGAAGACATAGATGGCGCTGCTCACAGTTTGCTGCCGCCATCACCCGCATCGCAGCCAAACCCCGCTTGGCCTTTGTTATCACCTGGTCTATGTGCTCATTATAAGCAAGGCTTCGATCAAACCGTATCCCCAGGTAATTCATTGCCTGCGTTCTTTCCACCGTCTCTGAACACAGATTTACAGTTGGTGTTGGAGTGTTGACAATATGATTATTCAACGAGAACCAAGTCCCTGTTGCCTTTGTTGGGTTGACCATTGCCCCAGCTTCAACACACCAAGTACTTATGCGATTGAGTTCGGTTTGTAGTTCCACAGCAACCTGATCTCTATCCTTACCCTGACGATACACCAAAACATCGTCGGCATATGACAATGTCCTACCAGGTCCAGTGATCTGCTCACTGGTGATTCTCACATTGTAGGTGTTGAAGAGCACCGAAGATAATGGTGATCCCTGTGGTAGGCCAGGATTTAATGTTGTTGGTTCCGAAGTCCAACTGCCACATCTAAAAACTACTTTCCGTTGGAAGAGGGTTGCAGCGATCCAACTAAGGAGGAATGGACTTATACTGAGGTCAAGAAGCTTAAGCATTAAAAAAATCCAATGGTACTTTGTTGTACGCGTCCTCAAGATCAGTCGCTGCAGCAAAGGTTTCAATGCCTGACTGGAAACCTTCATAGACATCATGGGCAAAAACTGCTGCCTTGGTCCAGGTTTCTCTTTTTGGACGGTACCCACCCAGGGTAGGTGGGAAAACACCTAGCTTCTCTAGCTGGCTTAATATTTTTCTGGCAATTAACTTCTCCAGCAGCTTGCCTATTGTATTCTGCATGGTTATAACTCGATATCCCTGAATTTTTGTGTGATCTTTGCCAGGCTTCGGCAAGGGAATCAGATATCCTTGATGCTAGCACTCCCTATACTTTTGTTGTACATGTCTGCTAGTTTCTCTAGCTCATTGTCGGTACGCCTATTGATGTCGTCGTATCAGGCCCTGGAGCGCTGTTTTTTATCGTCGAAGTACAGCCTTGATTTCTTTCACTGTTACTGTGTCTTCATCCGAAGTGTTCTGGGCCTTGCACCTGTCTGAGGTGACATTCTTGGCAAAATTTCGGCCTCTCATGTCTGTCTGGTTGCTCTGCTCTAGATAGCGTTCAAAGAGGGCTTTGCCTTTGTCCTCGTCAGTCCCCTGCCAGATGAGGTCAGCATCTTGGAAGTCAGAAATGCTCTTATTCTTGACTACCCCACTCATGCGAATATGTAGTCGCCAGAACAATTTCAGTGACTTGTCTGTGCTTACTCTTTGACATACCTCTGCCAATTTTTCACTTTTAACCACCTTGACCAGTTTATTTTGTTTTTGAACAAGGGGAAGACAGATAAGTAAATACCTGAATGGCTTGACCACGTGGCATAGTCGAGACAAAGTCACTGAACTGATCCACGACTCTAGTGATCGAATAAAATGGCGTATCATGACCGCCCACGCTTACCGGCGTGGCACATGTTTGATGGATGGATGGATGGATTAGTAGCATAATGTCGGCCTAAAAATAGCTTTTATGAAATTTGCTTTGATACTTATAGTTATTTTTCTGCACGTCAGAAAAGATGGTAGTTGTCCCAATACCTGATTTGCCTTTGCACAATGTATGTTGATTTTCTCTATCCATTCTCCCATCACCTAAAGTGAAAATTTATCCTAGATATTTAAATTCGCTTGTTCGTTTTATCTCCGAGTTCTTTATTATTTTTCTGAAATATATTTTTCTCGCTCTCTACTTCTCGGCATAAATTGTCAATGTACGCTATGAATAGTAATCGTTCATGTGAATTCACTCCGAAAGTTTGTTGATGTACGTGCCTTTGTTCTTATGCATGCATTCTCATTTTTGACATTTTGCCTATACAACTTCCTATGAGGATGTAAGGTGCAAGCAGAGTTTCCTGTATTTGCCCTTGCTTAAGAAGGCTTGTTACTTTATCCAGTAATCCAGAAAGAAAAGAGGTATAGCGTCTATAGTGGCAAAGAGGAAAAACGATAATTCACATGCTAGGATGGGTCATAGAGTTTCTCTTCTGATTGAAATGCGAATTTATCCCAGTGATCCCCCACCCACTCAAAAGATTTCCAAAATAGCAAGTAAACACTCTGTCTGTCGACCAGAGTTTAGTCTGAGAGAATTACATCGAATTTGCTCCACAGCTTCACTACCTTCTTTATATTTACGCTGTTTACGTAATTAACTTGTGGATGTTACAGAATGACAACATAATTCACAGTAACTTACCGCATATAGGAAATATATTGCTAAAGAACCTGGTACAGGACGATGACTATGGATTCGTAAAACGGCTAACATTAATTATATTCACGAGAACTCTACAACTTGCACCAATTCGTAAGCTCATATATCCTCAGCTGGAAGATGCTTTTTAATTGTCCACGATAATAATCCCGTTGTTTCGTGCAGTGCTTATTCGATATTTCTACTGTTGCTGCTTTTAGATGAAGTTGTGAACCAAGTAAATCATAAGCAATGGTGACTTTTACACATATAAGGCGCATTGGGCATATGGACCTAAACGCATATTTTTATAATATAAACAAATATATAAATCGATTCCAGCCGTTACTATGTAAACAGAAGGACTTCCTGCTAAGTGTTAGACTTCCGTGGATATAACGTTCTACACATTCTCACTATGTCAGCGACGATGTACATCATGTTTCAGTCAAAGTATCATTCATTGTTTCTCATAACATTATATATAACTTTGCAGTATGCACCTGTCGAAATGCAGCGACAAAATGCCAGACAAAAAGCCATGCATTGTTTTATTTATGGCGTCTGTATTTAAACAAATGTACTTTCGAATTAGAAACGGCCACCCTACTCACCTTCTTCGTTCCCTTTTTTAAGGGGAGTGATAACACCCAGCTCTCTCAAAATTCAGTGTATCCGACGTCAGCGTGCATTTATTTAAGGCTGACCTTCGGTGGATATATTTCATCCCTAGGTACGGGCTCTAATCAGGACTGGCTCAATATAGCTGTTAACAACTCTTTTTATCTCCTCGATTGAAAAATAGATATATTTTTTCAGAATATGCTTCATCTTGTGAAATGCTCTAATCGCTTGAGCTATTGTACATGTTTCGGCGCTGTAGCGTAGAGCAGTGAACGTGATTCTCAATTCCCCAACATACTAAGTCGAAGGTTCGAAATTAGCTACACACGACTTTGAAACAGACCGCCCTGCGTTGATTTTGATTGTAAGGGCGTCGGTCATTCAGAAAGCAATGGCAAACTACTGAAGGTAATATTGCTTAGTAAATCACAAACAGCCAAAAAAGTTAAAGTTTGAGGGCAATTTCCTGTAAAGGCCATGCAATTAGCTCAGTGGTACACGTAACTTCGTTAAGTTACATCTTCTATTTGCTGTCAGCAATGTACCAACATACTTACATACATTGGTTTGTTTCAGACAAGTTCCATTAATTTTGATGTTGCACTTGGGAAGACTTTTCTTTTCTGTGTAATTACCATTACTTCTGTTTTCCGGTTATTCAGTTTTGACTTTCCTTGCAATTATATCCATCACTTCTTGTAAATGCGTGTCATGTTGAGTGATCAAAACCAATCCCCCAGCCTTCCGTTATGTTGTTTATATTGGACAGTTTTCGCACTGAAACAGTCAATTTACAAATATGAGCAGTTGTTGAAGTGGGCAACGATCTCCATGTCACAGCAAATGATATTAACTGACTCAGTGACAAAGGATAATTTATCGCCAAATATGACCCCTTATATTGACAGAAGGACGATTACACTAAGGTCGTCGTGTTATTTCTTTTATTTCGTGGTATCTTCCACAATTTTAATGTGAACGGATAATTACATTATGATACTTGTTCATTTAATTGTGTACATTGTCTGGTCCAAACCTACTTTATGTTTGACACTGAATCAGTTAAGGATATATTTCTTTTGATTTTCTTCTTCTGTCCTTGTTCTCCTATTGGAACATAGACCCTCAACCATCCCACGCCCAGCCGTCCCATCTGTTGCTTTCTCCTGCAGCTCCCTCCAAGTCCCCCCCCCCCCCCAATATTATTTATCTCTGTAATCTACTCCGTGTGTTTTAGATCTTCTGCTATTTCGTGTACCTTGATGTTTCCAGACAAGAGAGTGTCTAGTTGTATTGTCCCCGTGTTTTCTCAGTGTGTGTCCTATCTTGTGGGTTCCAGACAAGAGAGTGTCTAGTTGTATTGCCCCCGTGTTTTCTCAGTGTGTGTCCTATCTTGTGGGTTCCAGACAAGAGAGTGTCTAGTTGTATTGTTCCCGTGTTTTCTCAGTGTGTGGCCTATCTTGTGGGTTCCAGACAAGAGAGTGTCTAGTTGTATTGCCCCCGTGTTTTCTCAGTGTGTGTCCTATCTTGTGGGTTCCAGACAAGAGAGTGTCTAGTTGTATTGCCCCCGTGTTTTCTCAGTGTGTGTCCTATCTTGTGGGTTCCAGACAAGAGAGTGTCTAGTTGTATTGCCCCCGTGTTTTCTCAGTGTGTGTCCTATCTTGTGGGTTCCAGACAAGAGAGTGTCTAGTTGTATTGTCCCCATGTTTTCTCAGTGTGTGTCCTATCCTGTGCCAGCGTCTATTCCTCAACTCTTGATTCACTAGAATGTGTTTAGTTCTCTCCACGAGCTCTACATTGGCAATTATGCCGTATGATGTCAGTCCCACTTAAGAACATGTTTTTGGCTTTCAAGAAGTTGTGCACACGGACCTGAAAGCGCTCAGTTTGCAGACATGGGTAGATGGCAGACTAAGAAATGAAAACACAAGTCGAGTGGTTCAACCACATCATTCAAAGCGGCACCATTAAGTAGCAAAGGCAAGAGGGTTAACTTCATTGCATCGGATTTTATCCCATTTAGCTCGGTCTCTCCGCTGGGCGGCTTGATGAATGCCTGGTCCAAAGCACGAACTCTTTAGCTCCAGCGACGACCCACAGGAGTCTCCGAGAAAACTGCACTCGTAAACCGCCGGATCGAACCCACAACCTTCGGAGGGCGATGCAGGGGGCTTAACCACTTCGGAGGGCGAGGCAGGCGGTTTAACCACTTCACCAATGAGATCCCTCTTTTCCTACAGGTGTAAATGAATAGTTAAATTTTCGCTTACTCGTGTATCATCGACGTGATTGCCTCTTGGTGTTCACACGTGAACGGAGAGGTGAAGAAAAGTCGCAGGCGCTGAATAGGCCATACATTTAGAACATATGGGAATAGTCTAACTAGAAAGGTCTTTGTCTGGAATCCACAGAGCATAAGCAATAGAGGAAGACCGAAACAATTCACGAGAAAGAGAAGAAGAAACATAAATAAATAATATGGGAGAACACTGACCGAGCTGCATGGGACAGCTAAAGATGAGAGGACTTGGGGTGAGTTGGGTGAGGGCCTTTGACCCAATGTGGGATACATTGTGAAAGAAGAAGAATATATATTCATAAACCCGCGAATGCAAGTATTTTCAGCAACAACAAAAAAATGACAACAATTTTATTGCAGCCAAACTAGATGAAGCGGCACAAAACATTGCATCACTAAATTATTAGAGGACAAACTCCAGAATTTAAGAGATTACATCTTGAGCTTAGTACACCTTCAGTGTCACCTCTTGGCTTTGTATCTGGTTGTGTTTCCTTTCTACATACGAACCCACTGAGGGATAGGTCTGTTTTGCCTCAACTAGCGAGCAAGCTTGCTTTTTATTTTAAATGCTTTGTGGGTTCCCACTTCCCACTCCTTTCTGATCTGCAGATCCAAAGAAAATGCAATTATACAATACTTACAGGTTTGATACCGGCGATAGTTTCACGGAATCCAACAGAGCTGATTTTGAGGTTGAGATCCGCCCTTTATTAAGATTTGTTATCTCCCATTACAATTCGGGAATTTCTCATCAGCGGCATGCGACATCTGTGGTTTGTAATTTCAATATTGGATTTATGCAGCATAATTTGTTGATGATTTAGGTGATACGTCATTAAGTATAATTAACTTTTCATCTGGGGTACTCTCTAACGCAGTGACTAAAGCTGTTGTACACTGGCGGTGACGTCATTATTTTGGTTGTATCTATAAATAACAGACCGGAAGAACAGCATTATGTGTTCGTGTGTCGAGTAAGACCATAGTCTACTCTTGCAAGAGATAGGTGCTGAAGACGGAGGCAGCCAGCCAGGAGGCGCACCACAGAAATCAGGCTGCCACGCAATAACGCCGTGAATTATGTCGACAACTGCTACATGTTATGGTGCTCGCCCTGCTCTGGTCCCACAGACAGGTGCAGTGCCGGGCCTTATGCCTCGTAAGGGTCTAACCACAAATAATGGAGGTCCTTCTCAGATGTCCATGCGGAGCCAGAGGGCCTGACAATAGACCGTCTGGCCGTACCAAACAAAGACTTAAAATAATGCACTGGAATGCAGAGGGTATCACCAAAAAAAGAATAGAACTAGAAAACATCTTGGCCAATGAAAATGTAAGTGTATGTTGCTTGCAAGAAACTCACCTGAACGAAAATATAGCCTTCAAAATCAGAGGCTACCAGTGTTACCGATCTGACCGAAAGGACAGGCGAAAGGGTGGGATACTGACTCTTGTCAAAAACAACATTCCTGCTTCCCAAATTGAAGTTCACATGGAAGGGGCTGAGTATCAGGCACTTAAACTTAAGACAGACAATACAGACCTTCACCTGATCAATTACTACTGTCCAAATGACCGCCCTCAGGCACTGGACACACTACCATTAAAAGGAAAAACGATTGTGTGTGGCGACTTCAACAGCCACTCGCAGAGCTGGGGCTATGATGGACCAGAAAGGAGAGAGATTGGAAGACTGGCAGGATGAGAATAGATTCATCCTGATTAACAAGCCGTCTGACCCACATACCTTCTACTCGAGATCATGGCACTCTACAACTACACCTGACCTGGCGTTTCATTCACCAGACCTGGAGTGGAACATTACACGAATTGTTGGGAAACAACTTGGTGGCAGTGACCATCGGCCAGTCTTTCTAACTGTAGAAAATGAGCTTGTAAGTGAAAGCAGCACCCTCTCGAGGTGGAACTACAAGAAAGCAGACTGGGCAATGTACAAGCATCGCACCAGCATACTGGTTAGAAACCTGAACACTGAGAAGGACATAAATAAAGTAGTTGAAGAGTTTGGGAAATGCATACTACAGGCAGCACGAGAAACAATACCAAGAGGAGCCCGTAAACATTATAAACCCTACTGGAAGTAGTGAACTGGAACAGTTGCATAATGATGTGGATGTATGTAGAAAGCAAGCAGAGGCCAATCCCAGCCAAGAGCACCACAATAAATATCAGCACTGCAAAAGCCAAATTTCAAAGGGCCCAAGCTGCAGGCTAGACGGAAAAGCTGGCAGGAGAAAACAGAGTCACTGAACTTTGAAAGAGACACAAGGAAGTTATGGAAGCTAATAAAACAGCTTAACGATGAGGGCACAGGGAGAAACTCAAAAATTGCACTACATAAAGACGGAAACATCTTAACAGGAAAGCAAGCAGCTGACCATTTTGCGGACTCATTCGCACAAGATAACAATATCGAAATTAGTCCAGAGAAACAACAAGAGATTCGAGAGAAATGGCAACATACAGGACAGAAGGAAATTGTACATGAGGTTATGGAGACACCTATCACATTCAGTGAACTGGAGCTAGCCATATCAAAACTGAAAATGAGAAAGTCACCAGGAGCTGATGGTATCTCCAATGAAATGATCAGGAACCTAGGAACAGAGGCCAAAGCAAAGCTGCTACAGATCTTTAATAACACATGGACCTTAGGCAGTGTTCCACAAGTCTGGAGAGAAGCAATCATGATACCCCTCCTAAAATCTGGGAAAGACAGTTCCATTGCCTCCAGCTACAGACCCATTAGCCTCACCAGTTGTCTCTGCAAAACATTGGAACGCGTCATCAATCACAGACTACAGTGGTACATTGAAAGTGAAAACATCCTTGTGCCACAACAGGCTGCCTTTAGGCAGTGCTACTCTACGGAAGATCAGACAACCTACCTCTCTCAAGAAGTTGAGGATGCATTCCAAGAGAAGAAGCTGGTACTTGCGGCTTGGATAGATCTGAAGAAAGCCTTTGACAAAGTCTGGAAAGAAGGTCTGATGAAGAAACTGAGAAACTGTAAAGTCAATGGAAGAATGTACAAATGGGTGAAAGCATACTTGCACAACAGAAGAGCCCGAGTACAGATAGACGGTCTCAAGAGCAAGAAAGTACTATTGCGTCACGGTGTTCCCCAGGGCGGAGTCCTGTCCCCAACACTTTTTCTAATCTTCATCAATGATCTTGTTGCTAATCTACCCGATGGAATTAAAGCGGCAATGTACGCTGATGACCTGGTTTTGTGGAGCGCAAATGAACATGCATCAGTGGCCACCATATTGCTACAGAGAGCTGTAGATACATTTGTTGCATGGGCGGATAGATGGTGTATCAGCATAAACACTGACAAGTGCAGCACCACTCTATTTACCCTTTCTCCGAAACAAAAGGCAGGGATCATTCAGATAAATGGAACACCCCTAAGAGAAGATAAGGAACCAACATACCTTGGTGTAACATTCGACGACAGGCTGACATGGAGAAAACACATCAAAAAAGCAGTAGCAAAAGCCAGAAGGAAAATAGCCATCCTGAGAAAGCTAACTGGAACCACTTGGGGAGCCAATGTGAAAATACTTAGCAAAGTTTATCAACAGAGCATACGACCACACTTGGAATACGGGTCAACTGCGTGGTGTTCAGCATCAAAAACTACATTGCAGGAGCTGGACAAGGTGCAAAATCAAGCTCTTAGAGTCATCACAGGAGGGATGAGATCAACCCCTATAGTAGCAATGGAGAAAATGGGGAGGACACAAGCTTTAAGAGAACGCAGAGATACAAAAACACTAATACAAGCAGAAAAGTTTCTCAGCTTGCCAGGCCACCCTATGAAGAACCGATTTGAAAACTTAGCTATGGGGCGGTTGAAAAGAAGTAGTTTCATCCACCAGGCCAAACAACTCTGCAGAGAAACCATCGATCTTCCCACAGTTGGTATCCCCCTGACAACCTATTCCAGAGCGAACCCCGTGGAAAGATGAACATAGAATATCGCTACAAATCCAGTCAAAAGTTAGAGGAATATTTGACAAGGAAGAACAGAACAGTGTACAGCGCAGAACAGCCACTCTCAGCTTCCTTGATGACGAATAACCACAGGACCTATGGATCCGAGTCTACACAGATGGGTCAGCACAAAATGCTGTTCGAAATGGAGGAGCGGGAGTGTACATAGAATACCCAAATAATACTAGAGACACGGCCAGAATTCCAACAGGAAAGTACTGCCATAACTATGATGCTGAAATTGAGGCAATCAAGATAGCCACAGAGAAATTACAAAATACCAGCCATGGTACACAACCTGTGGTGATATTGACAGATGCAAAATCCGTAATAGAGGCGCTCCTGTCTGGGAAATTGCCATTTCTGAGGACACTACTTTCTGAACTTAGCAGTCAGCGTAAGATCACCATACAGTGGATACCATCCCACTGTGGAGTCCCCGGAAACGACAGAGCTGATCGATTGGCTAAGGAAGGAGCAACAGAAGAACAACCTGATGTGCCTATTACATACCACCAAAAGAAAAGAATGATCAAATCAGTCAGAAGGCCACCAAACCTTACTCAAGACGACTACCACGTTATGGACAGACCAGAACAGGTCATTCTTCTGCGCCTCAGAACAGGACACAATAGATTACGCAACCACATGTATACAAAATTCAAGATTGGTGACTCAGCCATGTGCACATGTGGTTTGGCGTTGCAGACAGCAGAGCACATACTCCAGGATTGCCCAAACTACAACATATCCAGGCGAACCTTCTGGCCTAGAGAGACAACAGTGGAAGATAAACTCTATGGACCGCTGAATGAACTAAAAAAGACTGTTGGATTCATACAAGAGACAACATTGCAGTTATAGGCATATTTCAGGCGAACGAAAGATGAAGAAGAAGAAGAAGGTGATACCAGCACGCAAAAGCCAAATTTCAAAGGGTCCAGCTGCAGGCTAGACGGAAAAGCTGGTAGGAGAAAACAAAGTCACTGAACTTGGCAAAAGACACAGGGAAGTTGTGGAAGCTAATAAAACGGCTTAACAATGAGGGTTTAGGGAGAAACTCAAAAATTGCACTACAGAAAGACGGAAACATCTTAACAGGCCTTGAGAGAAGCAATCATGTTACCCCTCTTAAAATCAGGGAAAGATGGTTCCATTGCCTCTAGCTACAGACCAATTAGACTCACCAGCTGTCTGTGCAAAACAATGGAGCGCATCTTCAATCACAGACTACAGTGGTGCATTGGAAGTGAAAACATCCTTGTGCCACAACAGGCTGGCTTTAGGCAGTGCTACTCTACGGAAGATCAGACAACCTACCTCTCTCAAGAAATTGAGGATGCATTCCAAGAGAAGAAGCTGGTGCTTGCGGAATGTAAAAATGGGTGAAAGCATACTTGCACAACAGAAGAACCCAAGTACAGACTGACGAACTCAAGAGCAAGAAAGTACTATTGCGTCACGGTGCTCCCCAGGGCGGAGTCTTGTCCCCCAGACTTTTTCTAATCTTCATCAATGATCTTGTTGCTAATCTACCGTATAGAATTAAAGCGGCAATGTACGCTGATGACCTGGTTTTGTGGAGCACAAATGAACTTGCATCAGTGGCCACCATATTGCTACAGAGAGCTGTAGATACCTTTGTTGCATGGGCGGATAGATTGTGTGTCAGCATAAACACTAACAAATGCAACACCACTCTATTTACCCTCTCTCCGAATCTAAAGGTATGGATCATCCAGATAAATTGAACACCCCTAAGAGAAGATAAAGAACCAACATACCTTGGAGTAACATTTGATGCCAGGCTGACATGAAGAAAACACATTTAAGAGAAAAAGCAGTAGCAAAAGCCAGAGGGAAAATAGCCATCCTGAGAAAGCTAAGTGGAACCACATGGGGAACCAGTGGGAAAATACTTATCACAGTTTATCAACAGAATGGGACTTTCGGTCTCCAGCATGGCGGATAGGCAGTGAAACGGTAAGGCCTCTGGGTGTTTATGCTCGTGGCTACCGTTGCATTCGCATTTTCCTCATGTTGAATTGGAAGTTTTCGGTTCAATCGCCCTGCTACTGAGTTGAGTGCGTGGCACGACGCTGTGAGCTGTGAATTTCGTGTTAAATGCTTTTACATCTGCCCGAGGTTGTGGAGCGTGATCTGCATGTTCAAAAAAATTGACCGGTTTTTATGCCTTATGCAGAAATGTGTGGCGGCTGGTCTTTTGGTTGATGAACCATGCCTTCGTGGAGGACTGTTGGTTTGATATTCTGGAGATGGCATTATGTACAGTGAAATGTTTTTTACATCTGTCCGAGGTGTTGTGGTGTGATTTGCATGCTCAAAATGGCATAGCTGGCTAGATAACATCTAGAAACGGAACAACAATATCCAGAAATATCTGCATGTATGGCGGCTGGTGTGTCGCAGAAGCGACCGGTTTTCTTGCCTTATGCGAAAATGTGTGGCTGCTGGTTTTCGAGGTCTTTTGTGTTGGCATTCTGGCGACGGCATTATGTACGGTGAAATGTTTCTTTACATCTGTTCAAGGTTGTTTTATTGCGTGATCTACATTTCGGAGAAAATTGCCGTGGTGGCTTAAAACATCTAGAAACGGAACAACAAATATCTAGAGACTTTGTAGGTAAAAATCTGGTTGGAAAAGTGACTGCCAGTTCCATCGGGGGTGAATTGTACTGTTCGTAGAGGACTTTTGTGGTGACTTTCTGGCAGTGGCATTTTGCACAGTGTGCATGAGCAGGCAGTTTTTTGTCAAGGCTCTTGTCTTTTCCACTTTTCACATGGGGCAGTGAGGAACATTTTATGTGAGAGAGACCGTCGACTGAAAGTCAGTACCTCTAAAGACTGTTTAATTGTTACTAAGAAATAACATTCATAGGGAGTTCTAGGCAGCATAAGAAACAGGTCTCTCTATAAGGAAAGTATACATTGAGATCGTTTATACATGTTCTAAGTTCTGAAGTTATCTGATTTGAACCCTTCCAAGCCCAGCCTACTTATAATGTTTCTCAACTAGTCTTATCTGTTCTGGCGGCGCGTGGTAGTCATGTGTTTTTCCTGGCACAGCCGTGGTGTCCGTCCTTTCATTATCAGTCCGACACTTCGCCCTTTCACGGGTACATGCTTCTATTCGACCGCTGGTCTGGTTTCCACCGTCGCAGAATTGTAATGTCTCGTCGCGTGCCTGTCTCCCGTCTGCGTGGGTCATTTCACACTCAATTCACTCGCTAGACTTGACATGGTATCAGCGTGACGTCCCTATGCCGACTACTGTCTCCGTGAACCTGTATGTTGTTACACGCCTTGTTCCCACGTAGCAAGCAGACAGTGGTCGCTGTTTACTTGCTGTCTTTGTGAGCAATCTTACGTCAGGGTTAGAGTGTGGTCGTGTGCAGTGGCGCATAATACTGTTTAGAATACCGCCTATTCTTATGTATATCCCTCCTCTTTTTTGTATAATGAGAGGCAGTATAGAGAAACCGCGGCATTTTATGACATATTCTGACGATACCTTGTTACTATCAGAAAGCGAGCAAGAGCTACACAACCTACTGGAAGTAAACAGGCATAGTGCAGAATGTGGCTTAGATAATAGCAATTTTATCTATTGTTGGACATGTAATAGCAGATGATGGCAAAAGTAAAATATAAATAAAAAGATAATAGGAATGGCTAAAACTGCTTTCTTTAGCATGCAATCAGTATTAGCATTGTCACAGAATGCCGCGAGTTTCACCAGAATACCTCTCCACATGAAAGTATTCAATAAGAGAGGAAGGAAAAACTAGAGGAATGAAATCACGCTTCTCAGCGGCTATCCATATATGACACCAAATCGCAAGCCATTGTACAAGGCCACCCTCTACCTAGCCACGACGTAAGATTGCAACAAAGACGGCAGTAATCAAAACGGCCCGCGGTCACAGGTGTGATGACCAGTCGCTCAGAAAGAATTTATGACAGACAGGCTGGGAGATAATTCAGTCTGTACCGTAGGAGGTGTGAAGTTTTGGGTTAGATAAGAAACGCCAGAAAACTGCGAAGTGTCAGGACCCTACGTGCGTCCGACCACAGAGACTGAATGGAGTGTGAAACGGACACGCGTGAATGGAGTCATTCACCCGAGAAGGATGGAAGGAAAGTACTCCTGTACCAAAGGAAATTTCAATCACGCGAAGGTGGGAAGTGACAGGACGTGTCACTCAGGGAATATATATATATATATATATATATATATATATATATATATATATATATATATGCTAGGAGATTCTGATGCTGAAATAAGATACTCCAGGAACATGAACAGGTATGCAAAAGTTATGTCTAAACTTCATACGTCTGAGTCTTGTACTGTTAGAAGTTTCTAGGAATATTAGTTTCTAGCCTGTAAATTCGGGAGCTTCATTTGTCGGCCTGTTGAAGGCTATATAACTGACACCATCAGTGTCTTTTGTTACTGAACTGCAAACTAGTATTCCTCAGTTTACTGTCTATAGCATATTGCTATATGTTTTTTGTTTTTTGTTTTTACTATACATGTAGGAATAAATGATGCTAAGATTATGCCCCTTGCATATTTTTTAAAATGTTTGTATGTCTCATTTTGTATTATATAATATTATTACTAACGCATTCGTTATGCTATTATTAGGAATATCATTATATGCCTATTTTGAATTTGCATACTTTGAGGTTGACATTATTAGTGTTTATTTGATGTTTGAGATGCAAATTGTCATACAGTAACTCACCAGGGAATAGGGTGTTGTGCTTTTTTGTTCTTATGCGCAGCACGCATTGGCATATTGTCTATTGGTTGTGTTTGACGCAGAGGTGTAGTGGTGCAGACATTAACCGCATTCGGTATCGTGTGTATGGTGCACTTAGCCCTTTCAGTGCGTAGTGAACGATCGTTAACTTTAACTCACTTAGACCCAGCACAGAGTTGATCTGCTGAAACAACTTGTGTGACCGAACCGCTGGAAAAGAACCTGGTATCTGAATTAGTGACATGCACTCAGAAAGGACATTTTATTCCTCATGACGGGACGTTACAAGGGATGGCATAAGTTGTAACTACAGGCGTGTTAGGCGATGGAAAAGTCCTCCCCGACTAGACAGTAGGAGAGAGATATAGAGGGAGAAAGAAGAGAGTGAACCCAGTAAAGCTGGAAGAGAGACACTGCCCGACTTTTCAATGTGAGTGTGTATATGGGGGGGGGGGGGGGGATAGATTGTTATGAATTATATAATATTTCACTGATGTAAAACTAGTGTATTACATTCTTGATTATGTCTTCCAAGCTGTCAACAAGAGCACAAGGTTTTCCCGTGCAGTGGCAACGAGGGACCATGTGGCGTCAGGACGGAACATTGTTCCGAACACAGGCCGGCTGTGTTTATCTGACCATAGCTGTCCGTAGCGGACCATAGGGGTCCTTAGCTAAACATAGCGGACCCTTGCTAAGATTATTGGAGCTTGATGGGAGGCTATTGATCCAGACAGGATACAAGTAACTTGAGAGTTATGTACTTGCTTTTCATCATTCATCATTTTCCTTGCAACTCATCTTTACTGTCATCGTTTTGCCAGACCAGATGCCCCCGAGATATCCTTTCTGACATACCGCTAATGACAGTCACTGAAGTATTCACTTACCTCAGTAAACTAAAAAACACAAACTCATCTGGGTAGATGGAATCAGAGGTCGGATTCTCCGCTGTGCTGCGCCAGTGATCTGTGTATCACTAACCTATGTATATAATCAGTGTCTCACCAAAGGTCACTTTCCATCAGCTCTCAAAATTGCTAAAGTGTATCCTCTCCTTAAATCTGGTTCATTGGACAATGGTCTCCCGAACAATTATAGACCCATTTCTTTACTATCATCACTATCTAAACCACTAGAAAAGCACACCCATAAGGTAACATTACTGTATTTAGATCGCAACAAGCTTATAGTTGACAGTCAATCAGGATTTCGACGAAAATATTCTTGACATACGGCCCTAACAAACATGATAGGAAATTGGCACCAGAATATAAATAACAACAATCTATGTGGAACTGTGTTTATCGATTTCAGAAAAGCATTTGATATGATAGACCATGACATTTTAATTAAAAAACTAGAGACAATGAAAATTGGCCCTAATGTTGTGACACTAATAACATCTTTTCTGTCAAACAGAAATCAAGTAGTATCATACAATAAATCTATGTCCCAAACCACTACCTTCAATACTGGAGTACCACAAGGCTCTATTCTTGGCCCTCTATTATTCGCCATATATATTAATGATCTACCTTTGCATCTTTCGTCGTCCTGCGATCTATTTGCAGACGACTGTACAGTGTATACAAACGCTGAAAGCAGTAATGTGCTGGAGTCGTCTTTGCAACAAGAATTAAATAATGTAGTTAGGTGGAGCTATGCAAACCGTATGCAAATTAACATCACTAAAACAAAATATATGTTATTAACAACCAGACAAAGACTTCAGACTCTAAATTCACACAGATCACTTCAACTTCACATCGATAACATGCCAGTAGAAAGTGTAATTGAGCACAAAATATTAGGCCTCATCATTGATAGAAACCTGACCTTTAATCCTCACGTTCAAGCGCTCACTAAACAAACAGCGAAAGAAGTCTACCAACTCGCCAAAATTAAAAATTTCCTTGATGAGGACACAAGGAAAATATTCTATACGTCTCACATACAGACACATTTTGACTACTGCTCTACAACGGTTGTTCCAATTCAAGCACCAAGCGACTTTACTCACCCCAGAAACGGGCCATGAGTTTAATTTATAGCAAACATTAAGCTGACAATCCTAGCCTGCATAAATGCCTTCAGTTACTACCACCCCGCAAACGTCTGCTTTTCAATAAGGACAAACTAATTCACAAAATACTACATCGGAATGCCCCAAATTGCCTTTGGCCATTGTTTGAATATAATGCTAGACACAGTAAACGATTAAATATATTACACATATAGGATAGACTTATGCAAAACAAGCTTAACGTACTCTGCAGCTCAGCTGTGGAACAATCTTCCATATTAAATAAAAGACATTATCAATCCCTATACATATAATCGCAAATTATTTGAACACTATCTCAGTACGGATTACCTTCCCCCTTAATAATAGAAGTAATAATAATAATAAAACCCTAGTGTGACAGCCAGTCCCCTTTTGGTAGGCCACATAGCTAATAACAAGTGCCACACCAGTTATTACTATTACTGAGTCGTGTAGTATTGATTTTTAATTTTTCCACATGCCTTTATAATGCATATCTTTTATATTGTTGCTGTTTTCAGTTAGCCTTGAATGATGTGTGAATGGTATAATGTATGAAAGAGAGTGATAAAAGGGCAGAATGTTAGACGGGCCTGCGTGCCCAATTCTTAACCCTTTGAAAATAAAGTTTTGTTGTTGTTGTTGTCACTACATATATGTGATTGTTGTATTGCATAAACCTCTATAGTTTCACTATCATCATGTTGGTAACCATCATGTGTTCAATGATTAATTATAGACAATAAAAGTAATTGTAGTTTGTTTTTAACTCATAGTTATATATTATTTTCAAATCTTGCATACGTGTGTGTGTGTGTTGTGTGTGTGTGTGTGTGTGTGTGTGTGTGTGTGTGTGTGTGTGTGTGTACATTAGTGGGGGATAAATTACACACCAGGGAAGGGAATCTTGTCATTGGGAAAAACCTGCACTGCCAGTAGTCCATTTGTAGACGTAAACACAGAGATCTAAACTTCTCCTTCCCACTCCGTGGGGGGATATCAAGACCAACTAATTTCACATTTGTTAAACCAGTTTAATCGGTCTCTGTGGCTGAAGGGCTTGCGAACGCGGTTTGTGAGCCCGTATACCCGGGTTCGAAACACGGCGATGCTGGTTTCTTCGAAAAAGGTATAGGGGCAGTCGTTCAGAAAGCAATGGCAAACTACTGAACGTAGCACTTGCCTAGTACATCAACAGCAGCTGAAAATGCTGGTGTTGACTGCAACGTCCCGTAAGGGATACGCAACACCATTTTTTTTTTTAAACGAGCCATTTTCTATACAGATGTACCAGCGAAAATTCAATCGTAGTGTCTATTAGTATATTGTCTGCTAAGTGTACACATTACTTTATCTTTGTAACAAAAATACACAAAACAATTAAAATGATTCAATAATTTTATTTCAAAGAAGCATGGAATAAGTTTTTTTTTTATTTGTTTAGAAAAATACACATTGAAGTATGTTGATTACAATTCATTTCAGATTGTTGAATAAAATAAAAACACTTTTCATATTGTTGATTAAAACTATTTTTAGATTGTTTGTTACACCACTTTTAGATTGTATCAGTTAGAATACCTTTTAGATTGTTGATTGAAACACTTTACAGATTGTTGGTTCCAACACTTTTTAGGTTGTTGGTTACAACACTTTTCAGATTGATGATTTCAACACATTTTAGATATTTGTTTTAAAGCACTTTTTAAATTGTTCATTAAAACACTTTACAGATTGTTGGTTCCAACACTTTTTAGATTGTTGACACTTTTCATATGGTTGATCACAAAACTTCTTAACTGCTTCATTTTAATTTGTAAAGAATGTTGGCTTTTGGTCAGTAAAACAGGGTTGCATTCTCCCCCAACGCTATTCAACAACTGTGCAAATAATACAATGCGGATGATGAAAAATATTGATATAAGTGACAACTTTGGTCCATTCATAAAAAGAATAAATTCAATTCCAAAGCTCAGATATGCCGATGACATGATCCTCCGCTCAAATTGTCCTAAGAAATAGAGGAGTAAATCATGTTTGTGAAAATACTGAAGATCAAAATGTTTTTCTGAGCATTAAAAACAATATCATGCTCACAGACACAATCAAATGTTTACCAAAAAACCACAACAAAAACTGAATAAATTGAGAATGTTACAAACTTTGAATATCATGATTCCGAAATCAACAAAAAAGGAGTCTGTTCTAAACAAGTCGACTCTCCATAGTAAGGCAGCGGATAACAAGTATTAACAATATGAAACATCAGCAAATAGATTAAAGTTATGTTTGAGAATATGCATCTTTTCTGTGGCAAAATATGGATGTTAGTCATGAATCATTTTGCAATCTGTAGAGTAAAATTATTTTGGACAATTTTGTTTTTGGACCTTCAATCGTCGATGAATTTATATAGGTTTCACCCCTTCACTGGTCAAAAAGGTATAACAGAACACTGTTCCTCTTTAGTGCATGTCAAAAGTGGGACGGCCATCTTTACACTGCCCATATGACGTGTTCGTCTGCGCCAAAAAATTCAAGTTACAAGTTTCGCTGGTAAGGTTATGCTGAGCGCATTTTTTGACCAAGAAGGGCTAACGTTGGCCGACTTTAAAGAACCCGGTGTCAACATCAACTCTACCCACTACATGGAAACACTAGACAAGCTGCAAAAAACCATCAAGAATAAACGACCCGGCATGCTTTCTCGCGGTGTGATTTTGTTGCACGATAATGCTCGTCCGCATGTTGCAAAGATTGTGCAGAAAGTATCAGCTTGGAAGAAGTGGGAAATTCTGCAACATTCAGCCTATAGTCCTGATTTGTCATCATGTGATTTTAATTTGTTCGGACCTCTATAAAAAGCTCTCAAGGAGGCAACAATTTCACACAGATGCAGACCTAATGAACACTTGGTTCGGTGAGCAACCACAATCCCTTTTTGCGGATTTCATTCGCCGCCTACCTACGCAATTGGATACTTGCCTGAATGCCTACGGCGACTTCTTCTGACCAACCGATGGTGCATAATTCATTAAGAATGAATGCTTTGTTTAATTCTACCACGCTTGTTAATGTTTCTTTCATGCCTTTGTAATAAAGCCACTGGAATAGGTTTCAAATGAGCGAACCTTATATTATATTATTATATTATATTATTATTATATTATGCCGGTCTTCCTGGCCTAGGTGTTAACGTCTTTCTCCGTAATCCCGTATATTTATCGTGAGTTGGTAACCTGCGCGAGAATCTGTAGCGGTTTTGCTGCGTTGGTAACATTAGGGGTATGTGAGCCGGTCGCTCGGAAAGCAATGGCAAGCTACTGAGAGTAATCTTGCCTAGTACATTAACAGCAGCTGAAAATGGTGGTGTTGACTGCATCGTCCTATAAGGGATATGCAACATTAAAAAAAAATTGTATATAATATGAATGCAGATTACAGTCAGAATGCCACTGATGGCTCCTAACTCTAGGTTTACACATAACAATTATCCTTCTAAGAAGGTCATTCTTAGTTATCTAAAAAAACTAGAGCTGATTGCATTCTTGGAATCAGCAGCACAAAATTAACACAAAACAGCTATACAATTTAAGGCACCGAAAATGTGTGTAAAGCAGCTTAATATACTTCTGTTCTACTTAGGAATCATAAGGTAAAGTAAGTCAATTTACATATGATTAAGACATAGCGGGGAATTAGTCTTCTGCCTGATATCCCCCAATGTATTATGGGTCATCAACCAACTCAATGGAAAGCCAGGGATGTTAATTTTATACCCATATTATCAGTGACGGAATAATACACGAGGAATCATGGTGTCATGGCTGCTTTTGCTTGTCAAGGCAATCTCTACTTACGTATTCTATGAAAGGGGCACAGTGACTATCATAATTCCCTGCTAGTCCTGAGTTTACATCGTCTTCAAGCAGTAGAATGTGTATGCAGACTACCTGGCACAGGTAGGTTAGGCACAGCCCTAAACAACTGATACCAGAAAACTATTTAATTAGTTACAAGCAGCTAGCAAGATACTGACCACATCTGTTTCTTTATCTGCTTCTTCATACACGCTCTGATGCCAACCTGAATATATATATATATATATATATATATATATATATATATATATATATATATATATATATATATATATATATATATATATAAAGAAAGCAGCGGTCAATTTGCAATTTGGTTGTTGACATTTCCATAGAGTTTGTCCTCAAATGGAGTGGGTGTCTTCTTTTAGCCGCTATCCTCCACTGGGCGCATATCCTTCCAGCCTTAGCTGTCCCATGCAGCTCTGTCCATGTCCTCCCGATATATTATTCATTCCTATCTTTACTTGTCTTCTCTGTGCAATAGTTGGGTCTCCCTCTCTTTCTTTTGCCCTGCGTATTCCAGACAAAGGCCTCTCTACTTGGCCAGTGCCAGTGTCTTTTCTTCACCTTTAAGTTCACTTGTGTTCGCCTAGTTCTATTCATGTACTGAGGTGAGTGTAGGCCAAAGTAACTTCCGCTGTTCTGCATGGTGCAGCCTAGAAAACATATATGATTGGTGAGTTCCCAGTCTGCTGGTCCAGGTATCTGGCTCTAGACTTCACACAACAGTGACTACAGCATGCCCACAATGATGAATTGGCAGTTCATTTTTTGTGGCCTTGTAGAATCTCATGCCGTCTGCCAGAATAACCAGGGTGGTATTTGTCAAAGTTAAGGCGCATAGAGAATTCTCCAGCATCTACCGAAAAGGCAAATCTCAAGCCTATTGCTCGGAGACTGCTTGATGCCACTCTTAGCTAGCTCTGTGTATATATAAACAATAATAAATATCATTATCACTCAGTGGCTAGTTCTATGTAGAACAATCCCTCCCCCTCCTCCATTTCACCAGTCTTTCTTAATTTATGTGTACCATAAGACAGATACCCTGCCTATGTTGCTGCCATGTTTAAATTATAGAATACATCTTGAATACGTCTACATTGTGGTCTCCCTCTTGTCCGCTTCTCTGGCCACCTCCTTATTTAGTATGCAGTTCTTGTTGAATAGACCTCTCCGTGCTCTTTTTTCGTCCAATGAATTGTTAATACTCTTCTGTAACGTTTAATTCAAAAGTGCATTTGTGCTTTTCATCTGATGTGTTAAATGTCCAAGTTTCGCACCCGTTTGTTTGATACAAGTGTAGATAAATGATGGCGTGGAACCCTGTTTCAGTGCTATCATGGCATCTTTGGGATAAGTTGCTAGGTTGGTATGACCATAGGGCACCTGAGAAGCTATGTGGTCAATATTTCCCAGACAATTTTCTAGTCCTCATTTTATTAGGCAGGGTCCATGTTATGTAAATATCAGAAGTCCCGCCTCAGGGGAAATAATAAATGACCACAAAGTCAGCAGACGAGTTCTAGCCGCTATGTTGCCACAGATCCCAGTGATCCCATAGACATAACTTTATGTGGTTTCTACTTTCAGTACAGAAAATGTATTTGGCATGAATTCGGCTGTTGCAGAATCAGTTGCATTAAATCATCACATTCCTATTAAATACTGTCATCCGACAGGAAAAAAATCAACACCTTACCGATGATTCGAACCCGGGTCTCCCTAAGGTTAACCCGGCATTCTATCACTCGGGCAGCCTCTCCTCCCATTAAATACACAATTACAAATATATACAATTTAATAGGTAACAATGCTGTAACTAAGGAACGAACACATTTTCAAAGGGTCACAAATTAGACACAACCGGTCCTTTAACCACTCAACTTTCGGACATTAATTATCTATTATCCATGTTATATTCACACAGAAAAAAGACATGGTAATATGAATGCTGTAAACATAAACAATGCATATTACAATGTTACGAGATAGGCAGGCAGGCTCGCAAGCACACACAAACACATATATCATATGATACTATAGTAACTGATATTGTATGTGGATGCAGACAATGTCAGCCAATCATGTAAATGTAGATACATTTCAAAGCAACACTATTCATTTAAAAATGTGTTACTTTAGTTTTCCAAGAATGATACAAGTGTACCTTAGTGCGTCAAAGTACATCTGTTACTCGAATAAGGCACTGTCATCATTTGGAGGTGAGTATTAGAAGATTTTACAGTTATTTACAGCGAATGTTAATCCACAGAGATAATTTGGAGGTGAGTATAAGACAAGTGTACAGTTATTTACAGCGAATGTTAATCCACAGAGATAACTTGGAGGTGAGTATAAGACAAGTGTACAGTTATTTACAGTGAATGTTAATCCACAGAGATAACTTGGAGGTGAGTATAAGACAAGTGTACAGTTATTTACAGTGAATGTTAATCCACAGATATAATTTGGAGGTGAGTATAAGACAGGTGTACAGTTATTTACAGTGAATGTTAATCCACAGAGATAATTTGGAGGTGAGTATAAGACAAGTGTACAGTTATTTACAGTGAATGTTAATCACGAATCCTCGTGGGGTAAATACAGTTTTCAATTGTTATGTTGTCTAGTGCGTCCTCTAGTCTCTATTTCCTTCTTCTCACTTCCATGAGCGCCTAACAATACATGCGAATGTATTTATGAACTGTTTTAGTGGCCTCAAAGGTTTCTCCTATGAATATTTCTGGGGTAATGTGTGACTTTGTTTTGAGTCTTTCTGGGTAGTCTCGTGGCAGATATTGCTGTCTTGTAGGCCTTTGTGTAATCTAGTTAGTCACACATGCCTCTAGTGTATTGGGAATATGATGCTGGCCATATTTGTTAGACCAATCGGCACTAAGTGACTGATGTGGTCAGTAAGACACTGGTCGTCTTTACTTCTCTGGACATTTGCTGATAGCCATTTTAGTCTAGGTCGATCAGGGAGCCCAGACCAATTTTAATAATCTGTCTCAGTTTGAACACATGACCACTGGTCAGCATGCTGGTCACTACGTTACTGCGGCTCCCTTACATATTCTAGGATAGGACACAATGATGTGATGTGTCCGGTTCCCTTCTATGCCATCTTCCGTAAGCAGAAAATTAAAAAACATTGTAAGGTACCCATTATGAATTTGGGTCGACCACAGAGCCGTACTAGTAGGAAACAAACATAATCTGTCCATTATTGGGGTTTGAATCTGACCTTAGTATTGGCAAACAAGTGCACTAACCACTATGCTACAACAGAGTTGCTTGTCATGTGAGCAAGCAGTTATTCACTCCTAGAATGATGTTGAGAAATGAAGTACAGAGAAAGTAACATGTGTATGTGTACATATGTATGTTTGTATAGTTTAGATCACATAACCACAAGAGTCTCAGTTATGATTGAATGTATTATTTAACATTTCAATCGTCATTCTTGGAAACTAAGGTTTTAATACATGCCACAATTAATAAAATACACGCGAAAAGTTTAGCAATCGATCTGCACAGCATAGAAAAAATGTAATAGATATGTGTACATATGTGTGAGGCAAAGGCAGTCTCACAAAAGACTCTGCCACAGAAATGCTATCTGTTGGAACTTCACATTTACTAGATCATAACCTAAAGGGGTATAATACAGCGTGTTTGTGAAGTCTCACTACACTTTGTATGTAAAACAGCTGATTGTTGGAGTGTTTGTTTTCCGTCTTGCAAACGGTGATGAATTGGCATACAGTAGTAGTAGTAGTAGTAGTAGTAGTAGTAGTAGTAGTAGTAGTAGTAGTAGTAGTAGTAGTAGTAGTAGTAGTAGTCTTGCCAACGGAAAACACACGCGCAACGGATGTTTAATTGTGAGCGTTCTTATCCACTCGGCCATGCTGACCTCGTAAAACATTTCTACCGCCTTCCATCTCCCAATGGAGCATAGGCCCTTAATCAACTCATACCAAGCACTTTGCATTTTTATTCATGATTGGTTGAATTTTCCAGCTAAAGTTTTCTATGGATCGAGGTGGGCAGAGCACTGCAACCCTCCTTAGTCTCCTCTTATAACAAGAATGGTAAATTACAGTGGTACTATTCTTTACTATCCTTATGGGCTTCAGAGACAAATGAGCATTGTAAAATAATTGCAAAAGAATCATGTGGGAAAGTGAAGGTGGCGAGCAGAATAACTAACACATTCACTGTTTGCTATTTGTGTGTGCCCCAAAGTAGTTTCCTGCTAAGGGTCGGTGGTGTGACAGGGCTATCATATTTTGTAGGCCTGGATGCACGGAGGAACAGGTGGACAATCTTTCCTTCACTTAGCATGCAATGAACGCAGGCGTCCGACAGGGCCCATAACATTGTCAGCGCAGTTTCCTCTCAACCCCCCTAACACGCCTACTTTGCTGGCCATTCAGTCAAAGGGAAATGGAATTCATATTATATTTCCAATTTGCTTCTAAACAGAAGTAAACCTAAAATCACACGGAGAAAGTGAACTAGGGACAGACATTAAGACATCATAATGAATTAAATGAGTTGATATGCATGGTTTCGTCAAGTCTGAGGCTCAGTACATCAGACTCCGGCAAACATTCCCTTGTGTTAGCTTTCCCTAGCCTTTCACTGTCCCCAGTCTACCTGAGGCATTAGGTTTGTGTCTCTCTTCATCTAGTTCCTGTCTCTTGACCTATCCGACATGGGAGACCCTACCAGTAGCTGCACTACCTCGGCATCATTACACAGGAAATCAATTGGGGAACCAGTTGAGGCCACTGAGACAGTTACATAAATAAACAAACATAGTATTGCTTGGTGCTCACAGAAGGAGAAGACGGAAGTAGAGACTAGAGGACGCACTAGACAACATAAAATTTGAAAGCTATAGTTACTGACCGGAATTTGAACCTGTTACCTCCAAATGACGACAGCGCCTCGCTGCAGGAACAAGTGTATTTCGACGTAACACCAACTAGACACTTAGGGAGTGTCACTTCTCCTTCTGTGAGCTCCAAACAATACTATGTTTGTTTATTGATGTAACTATCTCGGCATCAGGACACTGGATGTTTAAGAACGAGTGCTATTGTCCATTCCCC
>JACEFZ010002065.1:0-62764 GCA_014155875.1 Cepaea nemoralis
ATATCTCTGAAGAAAAAAGGCACACATTAGAAATCTGGGTACATTTAGAAAAAAGCATTTGATAAAGTATCGAAGGAGGGAATGAAATTAAAACAGCGAAAAATGCAGGTGTGTACGGGGAAACTTATAGATGGATCCGCCACTACCTTGAAGCAAACTGCCATGGCATAAGTAAAAGAAAAATCCGTGCGGAAATGTAAAACAATTTCCCCCAAAGGACCCGTTCTTTCACCAGCACTTTTCCTAGCATGTTAAATGGCATCACAGAAAAGGCCCCAGCCAAAGTTTACACCTCCTTCTATGCACACGACTTAGCAATGCGGACTTCTGAAGGATATATTAAAAGTCCTATTACTGCTAGAGGTATGGTCAAAAACATACCAGGTGAAGATAAATGAAGAGAAAACTGCATGCACGGTTTTCTCCCTCTCAAATAAATTACAACGAACTAAACTATTGATGAATGGAAACGGTGCGCCAGGAAGAAAGCCCAAAATATCCAGTTGTCACCTATGATCGTCGCCTGACATGGAAAACATAGGTTGAGACAAATCAAACAAATGCAAGGCAGGAATGGCGCTCATAAAAAAAAAAAAACATTGCTTGGGAAACAGCAGCTAAGTCTCACTTTAACAAAATAATCAAAGCCAAAAATTATGGAATGCTAATCATAACTGGAAGCATGAAAACGACACCTATTAATAAACTGTAAAAGATCTCGTGTCTACAATATACAAGACAGAAGGGATGGCTAGATGAGCAACAAACAGAACAATGTCAAAGGCTGATAGACCATCCCATGTACCAGAGGTTTAATAGTCTTGATAGGAGACGATTAAAGTGAAGCAACTTTGTAGCGTACGCAAGCGCACGCACACACACAGAAAAGATTTTTTTAAGTTGCAGTCAACACCAGCATTTTACTGCCGTTGTTGATGTCTTGGCAAGTTTTAGGTTCAGTAGTTTGCCATTGCTCTCTGAACGACCGGCTCCCATACCAACACATTAAAATCAGCGAGACACGGTCTGCTGTCAAATCGGTCACCGCTGTGCTTCGAACGCGGGTAAGAGGCATTACGAATCGCGTCAGCAAGGACAGATACAATACACAGCATTTCAACAGCTAAACCCATTAATAACGGAAACAGACTTCCAATTTGGAGATAACAGCGCTATCTAAGATGATAGACAGCATTCCTGGTATTGAGAACATTCAGAAAGAATTAGTTGGCACCTTGCAGTCTTGACAGACCACGTATGTGAGTTGGAATGTGGCCAAAATTCCATCACAATGCCTGGGCAGAGCTTCAGAGAAACGTGTGATGCCCAAACGACACGTCCCCTCTCTCGACCGAATTCTTGTGTATTCCAGAGGAATGGGTAACCAATACGTCTGGCACAAGATAGGTTGCAGACGCTGGCGGCACAGCGTCAAATCCTCCAGGACCTCGCCACCACGAGCAGGTGGCGAGTGATGGCCAGACCCTGACACCCAAGGGACCCGGCTTAGATGTGTTCAGCCAAGTCCCACAGGTGAGGGCCTCGTACGTGCCCGGACCGTAAGGGCTCGCACATCTGTCAAACACAAGTGTCCGGATCTGTGTAAAGCGTGCACTATCGTCAAACTCTCCACCTGACTTAGCGGACCCCGCGACCAGAGGGAATAGGCCCACCAGAGCTACCGCAGGAGACATTACTTGTCTATTGCGAGCAATGTCTCCCATCCTTCCACGATGGACTGAATAAGTAAAGAAACGATAACAGTAGTGGTATTTCAATTGCGCTTGCGCTCCCACCTATGCTACACCCTTCATGTGTCTTCACAAAGTCGGACTAGAGTCAAGCCCTGTGCTCTGAATGTCAAAGTGATGAAATTCAACCAAGCGCGGGTAAACGGCGGGAGTAACTATGACTCTCTTAAGGTAGCCAAATGCCTCGTCATTTAATTAGTGACGCACATGAATGGATTAACGAGATTCCCACTGTCCTTATCTACTATCTAGCGAAACCACAGCCAAGGGAACGGGCTTGGTAGAATCAGCGGGGAAAGAAGACCCCGTTGAGCGTATTGAGCAGAAAGAATTACGAAAGAAGAAAAACAACAATAAACTGCATAGAACATCCCCCAAGCAACACCTGAACGCATCAAGATTAGACAGATCAGCAAAACACAAGAGATTTAACAGAAGCAATTAAGCAACCAAGTGGAACTCAATCCAGGTCACCAGAAAGATGATTCATGTTGCCAACTCAACCCAAAAGAACATGTTACAATCTTCAGACTACGGACAGGCCACAACGGGCTGAAATACCATACGTTTAATCATCTAAAGATAGGAGGCACTGATAAGTGAAACTGGTAAAATGACAGTTACACATTAGTTAGTTAGTTAGTCGCGGTTCCAACTTCACAGAAACGGGTCGTCCCCATTATGCTCCGTTCCTGTGCCAGTGAATATCACACAAAATGCCTCGTACTGCCCAATGTGAAAAGTGGAAAAGACAGGAGTCTCGACAAACAACAGCCCGCACAGATACATTGTGCATAATGCCGCCGTCAGAATGTCAACACAATAGTCTCCCACGAAACATCCAGTTCATCTCTGATGGAATCGGCAGTCATTTTCCCATCTGGATGTTTCCTAGATGTTCACCCACACAGTCCACGAAAATACAGTTCATCGTCGATGGCAGTGGCAGTCAACCAGAAGCCCAGCAGCCACGCATTTCTGCATAAGGCAAAAACCGGTCAACTCTGGGACATAGCCAGCTGCCATCGCTCCGAACATGCAGCCACGTTCCAAAAGACCTCGGGCAGATTCAGAAGCATTTCACACGAAACTCACAGCTCACAGTGTCGCGCCACGCACTCACTCAGTAGCAGGGCGACGGAACCATCAAGCCTCCTTAGTCGCCTCTTACGACATGCGTGGTAGCCTGCAGTGTTGCTATTCTTTGCTTCCCTTATGGGCCCCGGCAACACACGGGAGGACAGTTACACATTTGTTGCAGGAATATTCAACATATGCAGAACAGAAAAAAAAAAGGATTCTGGACTACACCCATTCCATTCTAGGACAAACTATGCGAGATATCTACTAACTTACGTTGACTGCTGCTGTTTTTGCATTTATTCATAGTAATTCATACTGGCCGCCTCTTGGTGGTAGTTTGCCTATGGACAAGAGGGAGGTGGTCGTGCGCTTGTGGGACTAGGTGAAGAAGGCGGAGGAACAGATTCAGAACCTATATGTGGAAAGAATGAGATTGCGGGAGATCGGCAGGGGTTCTGGAAGAATCTCAAAACTGAGAGGGAAGACCAGGAGAACGTTTAATCAGATAGCGGTGGGAACGATTAGTAGTATGACTCTTCGCTGGTTGTTGAACGAGGGGAAGGAGCACGTACTGGAATGTCCTGAGTGCAGTGATGTCGGTTCTTAACTCAACTCAACTCAATTCATACTGGCCTTCTCCCTGGCGAAGAAGTTAACGACGCTGTTCGTAATCCCGTATACTCTGGTAAGAAACAAGCTGCGTGAGATTCGGTATGTGAGCCAGTCGTTCAGAAAGCAATGGCAAACTACTGAACGTAAAACTTACCAAGACTTCAACAGCAGCTGAAAATGCTGGTGGTGACTGCAATGTCCTGGAAAGGATATATGGGGGTGGGGGGGGGGGGGGGGGGGGAGGGAGTCATACTGAGGTATCAAGGTGAACGATGAAGAAGGAAATGAAGTTTTAAAAAAAAAACATCCTAACACTATACCGGGACTTGAACCATGTACTTCTGACCCAGCGGCTAACGCCTTGACCTCTCAGCCACGCAGCACAAGCTTTACTGTGAAGACAGGCAACAGATAATAGACCCACACTAGCCGTGGGAGAAGGAGAACGGTTTTAATGGCACCCCTTGAGAAACAATCTAGAGCAGAAGGTCACGTTTGCAGACATCCCAATAATGCCACAGGCTGTCAAGAAAAAAGTCATGCTCACAAACACGGACAGTTAATCGATGACTGCCTGTTCTAGTGCTCCTGTGTTGTTATGAGTGGTTCCCTCTCGCTGGGTTTGTTGCAGCTGTTTGCTCCTAGTTTGTGTGTCAACTGTTTCCTTCTTGAGTTTGTGGTTCCAGTTGTTTCACCATTGTGTCTGTTGTCCCAACTGTGTTCCCCTCGTGTTTGTTGTCCCAACTGTTTTCCCCTCTGGTTTATTGTCCCAACTGTTTTCCCCTCGTGTTTGTTGTCCCAACTGTTTTCCTTTTGTGTTTGTTGTCCCAACTGTTTACTCTGTGCATTTGCTGTCCCTGAGTTTGTTTTCTTAACTACGAGTGGGCTTCAAATGAAAACCTTCAATGTTTTAGTTGTGTGAATATATTCTGAAAAAGTAAAGAACAAATGTATCATTTTTCCATGTAATCATCACTGCGATCAACGCAAGTCCTCCAGCGCTGATAAAGTGCTTAGATTCCTGCAGAAACATACAATTATCTTGGTCGCGTGTGTAACGACCCTGGGGTCACTACTCGGTGTGCTTGACCTGATCGTGAACAGTCCGTCACAAACTCACGCCAACTCTACTCATACACTTGCTGGACTGACAGGCATGCATCACCATTCTGGACATTCATTCACCGATGAATTTCTATAGGTTTCACCCCTTCACCGATTAAACAAAACAAAAACAAATAACAGAAGGCTGCTCCTCTTTGGTGCATGTCAAAAGTATGGCGGCCGTCTTTAAACTCTCCTTATGACGTCACCGCGTTCGTCTGTACCGTAATGTCATGCGCTTAACACTCTTGACATCCTTAACAAGAAGCCCATTGACAGGTTACAAGACCTGGTTACTGAAATTTCTATCAGTCTAAGGTTTTCATTTGAACCCACTCGTATGTGCTGCGTGTATTTGTTATCTTGTTAGTTCCGTGTGTTTGTTGTCCCGTTTACTCCCTTATTTGCCTTCCCTTTAGCTCTCTGTTTACTGTCCTGTTTGCTGCCTGTGTTTGTAGACCTAACTGTTTGCTCCCTGTGTTTGTAGACCTATTTGCTCCCTGTGTTTGTAGACCTAACTATTTGCTCCCTGTGTTCGTTGTTCTAATTATCTGCTCTCTATGTGTGTAGTCCCAAATAATTTTTTTTTCTTAACTGTTTGCTCTCTGCATTTGTAATCCCAACTATTTTCCTTTGGCTTTGTTGCCCGTGCTTTTTGTTCCAGCTATTTCATCCAGTTGTTTGTTCAGACTGTTTCCCTCTTGTGTAACCCGATTGTTTCCCCCTTTCAGAGTGAGTCCCGTTCTTGCCTAACCTGATTACTTCGTGCTTTCTGGGTTAACCCCCAGAGTTTCGCTCTTGTTAAGGGACCACATTGCCTCCCCTCTAGTCGTGTGATTTGAATTGCTACCCCTAGTTATGTACGGTCAACAACGCTTCTTGTGCACAGCTGATATACGTCCATATGTATACAGGAGAGAGGGAGGCGCGAGAGAGAGAGAGACACACACAGAGAGAGAGCGAGAGAGAGAGAGAGAGAGACAGAGAGAGAGAGAGACAGAGAGAGACAGAGAGAGACAGACAGAGAGAGAGAAAGAGAGATAATCATGCAAGGAGGCTGTAGTATTACATATGCCCACCAATAACTGACCAAACATGATCAATAGAACGGTCTAGAGCAGTGGTTCTCAGCCTTTTTTGGCCCGTGCCCCCCTTCACCATATTTTCAGAACGTCATCCCCCCCCCTTTCGTATTTCCTACTAAACACCCCCCCCCCCCCGCCCCTACACAGTATACATATTAATGGAAGCTAAATTTAATAATTTAATAGCACATACTAAACCAAGTTTAGACATCCATATAAAACGTGATTTGTGGATCTACTTACTTTACAAAATGAATTTTAGAAGAATGAGACGTACAAAACCGTAAAGTATGAAGGGAAAAACAATATCAAGTAATCGGTTCTTGTATTAACGCGATCTTGAAATAATCTTAATTCCCCCCTTAGGGGGTGGGGGGGGGGGGGAGAATTCCCCACCGGTTGAGAACCATTGGTCTAGAGATACCCCGGTGCTGGTATAATATGTATAACACTGCTGCTTCTCTCAGCACTGCTGATAATAGAAATATTCCGACTGCTACTATAGGACAAGCACCAAATATCCAATAGCCCACAGGGAAACTAAAAGGGTCCTTTATCTTTTACTACTGATCATGACCAAGGTAATAATGAATATTGATTAATTTGGTTATTTCGGGATTTGAATTTTAAATATTGAGCACAACCCACTACTGGCAACGCTGATCGTATTCTGGTATGACACGTTGGACACACAGCCAAATTATCATAACATAATATTACAACGTCACCCATCGTAGGCTATGCTCAAGATTGCCCAATCGCCGCGACTGACGTCCGTCAATCGATGTGGACCCGAAACGATCAGGACTTCTCATTGGCAAGGAACACCAGGCCTCCTAAATCCAATGAGCAATAATCAAATTGATTAATTTGGTTATTTCGGGATTTGAATTTTAAATATTGAGCACAACCCACTACTGGCAACGCTGATCGTATTCTGGTATGAACCTAAGGCCTATCCACGTCAATATGGAAGCACTAGACTCGAGTTTCGCCCTCGTTTGAGCTCGTCAGTAGTGCATATCCCTGACCGGATCCGGAAACAAGCCCCGGATCACTGACGTGTGAAGCGGGTGTGTGACGGACGTCAATCGCGGCGATTGGGAAATCTTGAGCATAGCCTACGATGGGTGACGTTGTAATATTCTGTTATGATAATTTGGCTGTGTGTCCAACGTGTGCCGCGTGGCTATCCGAATGTGCATACATCAAGAATGCACTATCCGAATGTGCATACATCAAAAATGCACTATTCGAATGTGCATACATCAAGAATGCACTATCCGAATGTACATACATCAAGAATGCACTATCCGAATGAGCATACATCAAGAATACACTATCCCAAAGAGCATACATCAAGAATGCACTACCCGAATGTGCATACATCAAGAATACACTATCCGACAGAGCCTACATCAAGAATGCACTATCCGAATGTGCATACATCAGGAATACACTATCCGAATGTGCATACATCAAGAATGCACTATCCGAATGAGCATACATCAAGAATGCACTACCCGAATGTGCATACATCAAGAATGCACTACCCGAATGTGCATACATCAAGCATGCCACTAACCAAATGAACGCACACCGAGAACAGCACTATTCAGATCATCACCCACTGAAAATGACAATAACCTAATAACCTCACATAGAGATTGTCAATTACCGAATTCGCACACAGTGAAGTAGAGTACATGAGGCGAGGCCCGATGCTGAAGATCTATCTTTAATACGCTTGTTAAGTGATTACCCAGAGGCCCTGCAGCAATGCATCGACGTCGAGTATTGCATGGAGTCATTACATGTGGTCAAAATTCGTGAACCACGCTAGACATTGATCACTGAGTTAGAGGGTACTGACAGGTGCTCTCGGGGGCAGGAAGAAGCTCATTATGGAAGTAAGTATAAGGAGAACGCACTGAGCAACTGGAAGATTCAAAAATATCGGAAAACTGGATACGAACTAGTCATTACATGCGATTCCAACGTCTTGCCGAGAGAGATGAAAATGTCCATAAGTAAGTATTGATACGGAAGAAAGCTCGAATAAATAAGTATGTCTCATATCGCACTTTTTTCTTTTGCATATCCTATTTACAGGACATCGCTATCAACACCAGCACTGCTGTTGTTGATGACTTTGCAAGTTTACGTTCAGTAGTTTGCCATTGCAAATTACCGAGCGTAATCTTGCCTAGTACATCAACAGCAGCTGAAAAACGCTGATGTTGAATGCAACGCCCTGTAAGGGATATGCAACAACAACAACAAAAAGTTTGCCATTGCTTTCTGAACGACCGGCTCCCATACCAACACGTTAAAACTAGCGCGACACGGTCTGCTGCTAAAATCGGTTGCAGCAGTGTTTTGAACGCAGGTAAGTGGAATTACGAACCGCGTCCGTAACGGCATTGCCACGGAGATGGGCACATATCGCACCAGATAATAGACATACCGAAAGTTATCGGCACGCCAGATTTCAACATTTGTTTAGTCAACAACACGACTTGGTCATTTAATAGATGACAAGCAATTTCTTCTTCGCTTTCCTCCCGCCCCTCCTCGCTTTTCCTTGTCTTCCTCCAACCCCTTCTCCTCCCATTCCATTCTCTGTCCAATTTAGAAAAATGTTGTAGGATGCACTCTGGAGTTTGTTCTGTGTTGCTGCACAAATATAAGTGACAGACCTTTCCAGATCCATTTGTTGAAGTTGTGCTCCGAGTCCACAAGTGTCCCGTTATGATTCTGATTGGCTCCTGTCCAGCTTGTTGATGATATTATCATTATCTCAGTAATAATTATCTTGTGTGCCAAAAAACCACCGACACTGCTGCCTGGTCACAACTTCCTGTTTGAAGGTCATTGTGCTAGATACCAGACTGCTGCGGCTCCATATCAGATGTTATCTGTCCCCCCCCCAAAAACGGGCATCTACCGTCTATAATACCCTGCGGTGTATAACGGGTGGGGTGGGTGGAAGGGGATTGGGAAAGGGGGGAGGGGGATTGTCTGGTGTTGAGCCAGAATAATTAAGACCACCTGGCTAGCGCAGTCGCCGCGAAATGTGCAGGTTAGAGTTTTCTTTCTTGCCCCGAACAGGAAAAGATCCACACCTTACCGAGGATTGGAACTTGGGTCTCCCATCCTAGTCACTCGGCCAGCCACTCTTCATCAGATATGACTGACCTATAGCCATCATAGTAAGAGCTGCGGCAGCTAGCACGTCAGTTTAATGATATGAGGTAACCAACTCATTTTCCCCGTGCTTTGGTGCCTTGATAGGAGCTTCATGTCCCTTGTCTTAAATTAGCGTTAATACACAACTGTGAATGCGTGAGATGACCTCATATGTTTCTCCGTATTCATCATAACACAACAGTACATGACCTTTTTACACACCTAAAGCCGCATCAAGCATCCATGCCACACCTATAATTGTATAGCTCAATCGGCACTTGGTGGGTGATGTGTTCAGCATCTGACCGACCGCCATTACTTCCCACGACATTTCCTGGTAGTCACTTTAAGCTGGGTCGATCTGGGAGCCCAGGTCAATATTTAAAATCCGCCTCCATGCCGATTCGAACCCAAGATCACTGGGTTAGCAGCGGGAACCTACCCATAACGCTACAGCGGCTCAGAGTAATCACGTGTAGAAATGAATCGCCTATAGCATCTAATGATGACACCGACACAGTTCTTGTCTTGGGGCTGTAATACAGAACTGAATATTAACATGTTTCTGTCTTTTTTCCCTGGTTAACTGAAATGACCACAGTCTGTGACGTGAACTCGCACATAATCATCGGCAAAAGCTATGCTTCGACAAAGACTTGTTCTTTCGTATACTGTATTATACGAACAATAATCTATTGCTCAAATATATCGAAGCATTATATATTAGTCGATTCAAGCCATTACTATGTAAACAGAAGGACTTCCTGCTAAATGTTAGACTTCCGTGGATGTAACGTTACATACATTCGAGCAAGGTCAGTGACGATGCTCATCAGATGTCAGCCAACGTATCATTCAATGTTCCACATAAAATGATATATACCTCTGCAGTGTGCACCTGGCGAGATGCGGGTGAAATATGCCGGACTAGAAAATGTGCAATATTGTATTTATGGCATGCGTGTTTAAATTCACTAAATGATTACATTGTTTTGAATTTCTCAAACTTAGACATGTTCTTTCACTGAGACGCAGCTAACATTTAGAAGCGACGGGGTCAAATTTCAGTTCTCCTGCACAGGATGCTAATGACACCTGTTGTGCTGTTTTGATTTGGCCGGGTGTTAATGCTAATAATCATATCCTTTCAGTAGTGTCTAGTTCAGTGGTTCTCAACCTTTTTTCGCCCATGCACCCCTTCACCATAAGTTCAGAATGTCATCCCCTCCCCCACCCCTTTTCGTATTTCCTCCCTATAAATCCCCCAACCCCCAGCCCCTACACAGTATACGTAAAAATGGAAGATAAATGTAATAACACATACTAGAACAAGTCTAGACGTCTACAGAAACCGTGATTTGCGGGTCTACTTAAGTTATAAGTTATATTGAAACTATCACAAAATTATGTAAGATATATATATATAGAATCAACTCTGGAAATAAGATATACTATGCACTACAACATCTACTAAAATCAAAGGTGCTATCTCGTAACACCAAAATCACAATATACAAAACACTGATCAGACCAGTTGTGCTGTATGGCTCTGGAACCTGGAGTACAACGAAAGGAGACGAAGCCTTGTTACAAACCTTTGAGAACAAAATTTTAAGACGCATCTTTGGACCCATTAGGGATACACAAAGTGGAGAGTGGAAAAGAAGAAGTAACAAAGACATTTATGATCTGTTTAAGTCCCCGCTAATCACTGGTATCATGAAGGCTAATAGACTACAATGGCTGGGGCATATAGAAAGAATGGAAGATAATAGGGAAACAAAACTCGCTTACACTCAGGAAATAAATGACCGTAGACCCCGAGGTAGACCAAGAAAGCGGTGGAGAGATAATACATATACAGACCTACAAGCACTTGGAATCAACGACTGGCAAGAGAAGGCCCACCAGAGAGACGAATGGAGACGGATTGTATCTGCAGCAAAGAACCTTAATGGCTCGGAATGCTGAAGAAGAAGAAGAAGAAGAAGAAGAAGAAGAAGAAGAAGAAGAAGAAGAAGAAGAAGAAGAAGAAGAAGAAGAAGAAGAAGAAGAAGAAGAAGAAGAAGAAGAAGAAGAAGAAGATATATATATATATATATATATAATACTGGGTACAGCCCCAAGAATTTGAAAACATCCATTTTCATCACACTACCGAAGAAGCCAAGAGCTGTTGATTGTGAGGATTACAGAAATATTAGCTTAATGAGCCACATAACTAAGATACTACTCAGTGTCATACAAGAAAGAATTCAACATAAAATAGATGAGGAAGTAGCTGAAGAACAATTTGGGTTCCGCAAAGACAGCGGCACCAGAGAAGCAATAATCTGTTTGAGGATGTTAATTGAAAAATATATAAAAGTTCAGAAAAGTATATATGTTTGTTTTATAGACTCATCATCATCATCATCAAGTGCCGTGCCGGCTGGCGTAGGCGTTCATGGCTCTCCACAGATCTCGGTCTTTGGTGTTCTGGATCAACTCTGCTGATGATATTCCTCCATGCCACCGTCTCAATCCGTCCAGCATCATTTCTCTTGGTCTGCCTCTGCCTCTCTTCCCCTCGATCTTTCCAGTTGTCACGATGTTCTCCAATGTCTCTCTTCTCATCACATGACCAAAGAAAGATGTTTGTCTCTTTCTTATTGTTGTATATAGTGTTCTAGTTACATTAGCCTCTTTCGGGCAATCGTTGTTAGTTACTCTGGCAGTCCAAGGAATTTGCAACATTCGTCTTAAAAACAACATCTCTGTTGCTTCTAAGTTCTTCCTAATTTGTTCATTTATATTCCAAGATTCGCTGCCATACAGCAAAACTGGTTCTATATAGCATTTTAGCACTCTATTTCTTACATTCATTGATAGCGACTTATTGCATAAGACACTCTTCATTTTCTGAAATGCGGCTTTTGCCTGCCCTATTCTGCTCTTAATCTCTGTTGTACATCTTCCATCTGATGTTATAAGTGCCCCTAGGTATTTAAAATTATCCACTTGGTTGAGAATTTCCCCTTCTATTTCTTCTTTATAGACTACAAGAAAGCTTTTGAAAGAGTACAACATGAAGGACTAATTAGGTGCCTTCAAGATATAGGAGCAGACGGAAAGGACATCAGATTTACTAATAACTTGTACTGGGAAGAAGTGGCGTCTATTAGATGCGGAAATAACTATTCGTCGCCTATAGAGATGCTTGCTTGCTTGCTTGTGTTCGTTGGCTTGAGCTCCAACGCGAAGTCCTGTATGTCGGATGAAGGCATCCTGTTGTCCAACATCAGTGTGATGTCATACAAGCCCTGAGGTTTGCGTGAGTATCCGTTGTCCCATGTCTGGTTTATTGGTGTGCAGACTGGTGGTTCATCGCCGTACAGGCAGACACTCTCCGACTTCGGAGGAAGCCTATAGAGATAAAAAGAGGAGTACGGCAGAGATGTGTACTGTCCCCAAGCCTCTTCAACCTATACACAGAAAGAATTTTTAAACAAGCTGAAATGCCTGGACTCAGCATCAATGGAAGAATCATAAACAATCTTAGATATGCTGACGATACCGTGTTACTAGCAGGAAGTCAGCAAGGTTTACAAGACCTAGTGGAACAAGTAAACAAGCACAGTGCAGAATGTGGCTTAGATATTAACATCCTAAAAACAAAAAATATGATAATTAGCAGTGAAAAAGAAAGGTCATCAATGAACATCACAGTAAACGGGCAGATACTAGAACAAGTAACAAGTTTCTCCTATCTTGGACATATAATAACAGATGATGGCAGAAGTGAAATTGAAATCAAAAAGAGAATAGGAATGGCCAAAAATGTTTTCAACGGCATGAAATCAGTATTAACATCTATAGAGATTAATAACGCATTAAAAATTAGAATTGTCAAATGCTACGTTTATTCAAAGCTACTGGATGGTGCGGAATCCTGGACATTAAACAAGCAATTAGAAATTCGCATAGAAGCCCTGGAGATGTGGATATACAGACGAATAGGTCGTATTTCTTGGAAACAAAATCAATCAAATGCAGAGGTTCTAGAAAAACTGGGAATGAAGAGAGAGTTGATGAAAGTAATAAACAGGGGGCAAGTGAAATATGTTGGCCATGTTAAAAGACATTATACTCTTATAAAAACCATACTGGAAGGCAAGGTTGAGGGCAAGCGAGCAAGAGGTAGACAACGATACAAGTGGGAAGATAACATCAAGAGATGGACGAACATCAGCCTGACAGAATGTACAGTGAAGGCGAGAGACAGACAGTATTGGAGATCCATTGCAGCCAACCTTCATTGTGGAGACGGCACCTGATTGATGATGATGATTACGTTATAAAACGAATTTCAGAAGGGCGAGAATTACAGAACCGTAAAGTATGGAGGGAAAAACAATATCACGTAATCAATTCTTGTATTAACGCGATCTTGCAAATCTTAACACCCCCCCCCCCTGGAAACCCTATATCCCTCCCATGGAAACCCCTGTGGGGGGGGGGGGTCCCCACCGGTTGAAAACCACTAGTCTAGTTTGTCGAGCAGGGATGTATACTTGTTCCCTCAACGAGTAGCTGTGATTGGGAAGCAGCAGGTTCGAATGCTAAAACGACCACAGAGAGTTGGTATGATATTGCCTAGCTCACTCCATAGAAAAATATTCAGCCAATACCCAACCAACAGTGGACTGGCCTACGTAGAAAGGGCTTCAGCTTAGCGTGCGTTGTTATGGCCTATACTCCTCTAGAGAGGATCAAGGGTACACGAAGGAAAAGAACGTTGGAATCTTGGCACAGGCAAAACGAACCCTGTAGCATAAACTTGCTGTGGGTATGTGAAGTGTTTGGGCCATCACATTGTTGAAGGTCAGAGTGCACAGGGGAATGGGTGGTCGGTCGGTCGGTCTCTCTCTCTCTCTCTCTCTCTCTCTCTCTCTCTCTCTCTCTCTCTCTCTCTCGTAGTGAAAGATGAGAGCTAGTATCGAACACCTGTCTGACCCTGCTCACACTACAGCTTTCGATATTTATACTGTCTAATGTTTGCTCTGATATCTACTTCTTTCATGTGCTTCTATAAGAGCCCATCAATATATGTTCGGTGGCATGAATGGTCCCTCCACAAGTAGCAATCGTATCCTCGAATGAAACGTGCAGGCACGTAAAACGTGGAACTGTGTTAAGCGACCGTGATGTCACAGACAGCCTCATGGACGTGTCGCCGGCGGCGGACTCTCCTGTCTGTGACCTGGGCAGTGGTTAGAAATCAGGCCGGCAGCTGTCACCAAGACCCGGTCGTAAGGACTTGCGATGGACCTGTATGGCATCATCATGTGCCATGTTGGTCAGCCTGTGCTGTTAGAGTTACCCAAGTCATTCTAGAGTCCCAGATCAGGTCTGTGTTCGTTTTTCCTGTCACACTATCTGGCCACAGTAGCGTAGCAGGGGTCACAGTAGCGTGTCAGGGGTCACAGTAGCGTAGCAGGGGGCCACAGAAGCGTAAGGGGGCCACAGAAGCGTAAGGGGGCCACAGAAGCGTAAGGGGGCCACAGACGCGTAATGGGGCCACAGAAGCGTAGCAGGAGGCCAAAAAAGCATAGCAGCGGGCCGCGGTAGCATAGCAGCGGGCCGCTGTGGTGTAGGGGCTAGACTCTCGCCTTCCCGATCTGGTGGGCATGGGTTCGATCCGCAGCTGGCCGGATTCGGATGTTTAAAACTAGCTGGGCTCCCAAGTCGACGCAACCTACACTGGGTAGCAAGACTGTCTTGGGAAGTAGAGACGACCGGAGTGGGAAGTAGAGGCGACCGGTGTGGGAAGTAGAGGCGACCGGTGTGCGAAGTAGAGACGACCGGTGTGGGAAGTAGAGACGACCGGTGTGGTGTTGACCACATCGCTCAGCAAGGGCTGATTGGTCGATACAATGTGCGTCTAGCACTGTGTCCGATGTCGATGCGACTTAATGCGTGTTTAAAAGTTCCATTGGTGCTAAGTTGAATTTATTTTGACTTCCAGAAATGTCCTAGTGCAGTGGTTCTCAACCTTTTTTTGGCCCGTGCACCCCCCCCCCTCCCTTTTCATAATATTTTCAGAACGTCATCCTCCACCCCCCCCCCCCCCCCCCCTTGCGTATTTCCTCCCTAAAAATTCCTTCCGTCCCTACACAGTATACGTAATAATGGAAGCTAAATTTAATAGCACATACTAAAACAAGTCTAGACGTCTACATAAAACGTGATTTGCGGGTCTACTTACGTTATAAAATTAATTTCAGAAGGGTGAGACGTACAGAATCGTAATGTTTGCAGGAAAAAACAATATCAAGTAATCGGTTCTTGTATTAACGAGATCTTGAAATAATCTTAATTCTCCCCCCCCCCCCCTGGAAACCCTAAAATTCCCCCCTGGGGGGAATTCCCCACCGGTTGAGAACCACTGTCCCAGTGTTATAAATGCGTCTTGTGTGTTTTTATTATAGTATCTGAGTTCCCCCATCGTAGTCCACATTGCTACCTAGATAGGTGTATAATTCCGTCTCTTGATTTATTCTCATTATGTGTGTCTCTTCCCTATGCATTTTCAAACCTAACTGTTGTGAAATCCTATCTAATGTATCTAGTTTAACCTGCATCTGCATCCACGCGTGAGACAGGAGTGTACGGCCATCAGCGAAGCACGGATCACCGAACTCTCATTTTGGAAAAGGTCACAGTATTCCATGTCTAGCAGCGCTTGTTGTTGTCTTCATAATCCAGTCTCTGGTCGGTATGAATAAAAGAGGTGACAAAAGACACCCTTGCCTCTTCCCTCTCCACAAAGATATTTACTCAACGATACGGCATCCCGTTAGATTTTGCACACAATGCAGCATACGCCAGTCGACCTCCAGCCAACACGAAGGACCTCTCAGATCCCAGATGTCAACTAACACTATTACTGTGAACCCTGGCGTCACAAATAATCGTTCAATAACTGCGCATGTAGGTAAGTCAATATTAATAATAACCTGTTCGGGCGCACTCAAAACCTGGCAGCACAAAAGCACAGAAAAGGCAGAAAGCTGACAGAAATGGATCTAGATTCGGACACGCGGTACAACGGGATCAACTAAACAGTCAAGTGTAAGTTAATTACGATGACACCCCAACAATGTTTCCCTTATGAGATAACAACTCCCCATCCCCCAACCCGTAATCATAAACCCAGGCAGGCAGTTGGCCCAATCACACATGTATGTCACACCAGTCTGTATGGATTTGTGCCAGCCAGAAATGCAGTTGGCTGAGGTAATCAATACTTCTTGTAACGCTTCACAACGACTAGAATCAATGCACATTTTATACGCGATAATAGGGAGTACAATACCGGAGGACAATGCTGTCAAAACACGAGCCACGGCCAGTGGAAGAATGAAGTGCAAACAACAACACTGAAATGGTAAGAAATGAAAATGAGATGGTAAGAAATGAAAATGAGATGGTAAGAAATGAAAATGAGATGGTAAGAAATGAAAATGAGATGGTAAGAAATGAAAATGAGATGGTAAGAAATGAAAATGAGATGGTAAGAAATGAAAATGAGATGGTAAGGAATAAAAATATTGAGATGGTAGGAAACAAGAACAAGTACAATGATATGGTAGGAAATGAAATCAATGAGATAGTAGGAAATATAAACAAAAACAATGAGATGGTAGTAAATATAAACAAATACAATGAGATGGTAGGAAATGTAAACAAATACAATGAGATGGTAGTAATTGAAAACAATGAGATGGTAGGAAATATAAACAAATACAATGAGATGGTAGTAATTGAAAACAATGAGATGGCAGGAAATGAAAACAATGAGATGGTAGGAAATATAAACAAATACAATGAGATGGTAGGAAATGTAAACAAATACAATGAGATGGTAGTAATTGAAAACAATGAGATGGTAGGAAGTGAAAACAATGAGATGGCAGGAAATGAAAACAATGAGATGGTAGGAAATATAAACAAAAACAATGAGATGGTAGTAAATATAAACAAATACAAAGAGATGGTAGGAAATATAAACAAATACAATGAGATGGTAGGAAATATAAACAAAAACAATGAGATGGTAGTAAATATAAACAAATACAATGAGATGGTAGTAATTGAAAACAATGAGATGGTAGGAAATATAAACAAATACAATGAGATAGTAGGAAATAAAAACAAATACAATGAGATGGTAGGAAATATAAACAAAAACAATGAGATGGTAGTAAATATAAACAAATACAATGAGATGGTAGTAATTGAAAACAATGAGATGGTAGGAAATATAAACAAATACAATGAGATGGTAGGAAATATAAACAAATACAATAAGATGGTAGTAATTGAAAACAATGAGATGGTAGGAAATATAAACAAATACAAAGAGATGGTAGGAAATATAAACAAATACAATGAGATGGTAGGAAATATAAACAAATACAATGAGATGGTAGGAAATATAAACAAAAACAATGAGATGGTAGTAAATATAAACAAAAACAATGAGATGGTAGTAAATATAAACAAATACAATGAGATGGTAGGAAATATAAACAAATACAATGAGATGGTAGTAATTGAAAACAATGAGATGGTAGGAAATATAAACAAATACAATGAGATGGTAGTAATTGAAAACAATGAGATGGCAGGAAATGAAAACAATGAGATGGTAGGAAATATAAACAAATACAATGAGATGGTAGTAATTGAAAACAATGAGATGGCAGGAAATGAAAACAATGAGATGGTAGGAAATATAAACAAATACAATGAGATGGTAGGAAATGTAAACAAATACAATGAGATGGTAGTAATTGAAACAATGAGATGGTAGGAAGTGAAAACAATGAGATGGCAGGAAATGAAAACAATGAGATGGTAGGAAATATAAACAAAAACAATGAGATGGTAGTAAATATAAACAAATACAAAGAGATGGTAGGAAATATAAACAAATACAAAGAGATGGTAGGAAATATAAACAAATACAATGAGATGGTAGCAATTGAAAACAATGAGATGGTAGGAAGTGAAAACAATGTGATGGCAGGAAATGAAAACAATGAGATGGTAGGAAGTGAAAACAATGTGATGGCAGGAAATGAAAACAATGAGATGGTAGGAAATATAAACAAATACAAAGAGATGGTAGGAAATATAAACAAATACAAAGAGATGGTAGGAAATATAAACAAATACAATGAGATGGTAGCAATTGAAAACAATGAGATGGTAGGAAGTGAAAACAATGTGATGGCAGGAAATGAAAACAATGAGATGGTAGGAAATGAAAACAATGAGATGGTAGGAAATATAAACAAAAACAATGAGATGGTAGGAAATATAAACAAATACAATGAGATGGTGTAACAATATACAACAATAATAAGAAAGTAGAAAGCACAAACAAACAACAATGAAATGGTAATAAACAACAAAGAAATGGTAGGTTAAAAACACTTGCAAATATTGGCTCCAAATATTTGCCTCCCAATGTTTAAGAGGAAAAGACTGATTCAGCCATAAATGAAGTAAAAGTAATATGTAGTCCTGTAGGTAGAGGGTGGGAACTGCAGTCATGTAGACAGAGGGTGGGAACTGCAGTCTTGTAGACTGAGAGTGGGAACTGCAGTCACATAGACAGAGGGTGGGAAGTGCAGTCATGTAGACATAGAGTGGGAACTGCAGTCATGTAGACAGAGGTTGGGAACTACAGTTATGTAGACAGAGAGTGGGAACTGCAGTCATGTAGACAGAGAGTGGGAACTGCAGTCATGTAGACAGAGAGTGGGAACTGCAGTCATGTAGACAGAGAGTGGGAACTACAGTTATGTAGACAGAGAGTGGGAACTGCAGTCATGTAGACAGAGAGTGGGAACTGCAGTCATGTAGACAGAGGTTGGGAACTACAGTTATGTAGACAGAGAGTGGGAACTGCAGTCACATAGACAGAGGGTGGGAAGTGCAGTCATGTAGACATAGAGTGGGAACTGCAGTCATGTAGACAGAGAGTGGGAACTGCAGTCATGTAGACAGAGGGTGGGAACTGCAGTCATGTAGACATAGAGTGGGAACTGCAGTCATGTAGACAGAGGTTGGGAACTACAGTTATGTAGACAGAGAGTGGGAACTGCAGTCATGTAGACAGAGAGTGGGAACTGCAGTCATGTAGACAGAGAGTGGGAACTGCAGTCATGTAGACAGAGGTTGGGAACTACAGTTATGTAGACAGAGAGTGGGAACTGCAGTCATGTAGACGAGAGGAGTGGGAACTGCAGTCATGTAGACAGAGGTTGGGAACTACAGTTATGTAGACAGAGAGTGGGAACTGCAGTCATGTAGACAGAGAGTGGCAACTGCAGTCATGTAGACAGAGAGTGGGAACTGCAGTCTTGTAGACAGAGAGTGGGAACTGCAGTCTTGTAGACAGAGAGTGGCAACTGCAGTCATGTAGACAGAGAGTGGGAACTGCAGTCATGTAGACAGAGAGTGGGAACTGCAGTCACTTAGACAGAGGGTGGGAACTGCAGTCATGTAGACAGAGAGTGGGAACTGCAGTCATGTAGACAGAGAGTGGGAACTGCAGTCACTTAGACAGAGGGTGGGAACTGCAGTCATGTAGACAGAGAGTGGGAACTGCAGTCATGTAGACAGAGAGTGGGAACTGCAGTCACTTAGACAGAGGGTGGGAACTGCAGTCTTGTAGACAGAGAGTGGCAACTGCAGTCTTGTAGACAGAGAGTGGGAACTGCAGTCATGTAGACAGAGAGTGGGAACTGCAGTCATGTAGACAGAGAGTGGGAACTGCAGTCACTTAGACAGAGAGTGGGAACTGCAGTCTTGTAGACAGAGAGTGGGAACTGCAGTCATGTAGACAGAGGGATGGAACTCAGTATGTAGACAGAGAGTGGGAACTGCAGTCATAGACAGAGAGTGGGAACTGCAGTCATGTAGACAGAGAGTGGGAACTGCAGTCATGTAGACAGGGGGGAACTGCAGTCATGTAGACAGAGAGTGGAACTGCAGTCATGTAGAACAGAGTGGAACTGCAGTCATGTAGACAGAGAGTGGGAACTGCAGTCATGTAGACAGAGAGTGGAACTGCAGTCATGTAGACAGAGAGTGGAACTGCAGTCATGTAGACAGAGAAGAGAGTGGGAACTGCAGTCATGTAGACAGAGAGTGGCAACTTGCAGTCATGTAGACAGAGAGTGGGAAATGCAGTCACATAGACAGAGAGTGGAACTGCAGTCATGTAGACAGAGAGTGGGAACTTGCAGTCACTTAGACAGAGGGTGGGAACTGCAGTCATGTAGACAGAGAGTGGGAACTGCAGTCATGTAGACAGAGAGTGGGAACTGCAGTCACTTAGACAGAGGGTGGGAACTGCAGTCTTGTAGACAGAGAGTGGCAACTGCAGTCTTGTAGACAGAGAGTGGGAACTGCAGTCATGTAGACAGAGAGTGGGAACTGCAGTCATGTAGACAGAGAGTGGGAACTGCAGTCACTTAGACAGAGAGTGGGAACTGCAGTCTTGTAGACAGAGAGTGGGAACTGCAGTCATGTAGACAGAGAGTGGGAACTGCAGTCATGTAGACAGAGGGTGGGAACTGCAGTCACATAGACAGAGAGTGGGAACTGCAGTCATGTAGACAGAGAGTGGGAACTGCAGTCATGTAGACAGAGGGTGGCAACTGCAGTCATGTAGACAGAGAGTGGGAACTGCAGTCATGTAGACAGAGTGGCAACTGCAGTCATGTAGACAGAGAGTGGCAACTGCAGTCATGTAGACAGAGAGTGGCAACTGCAGTCATGTAGACAGAGAGTGGCAACTGCAGTCATGTAGACAGAGAGTGGCAACTGCAGTCATGTAGACAGAGAGTGGGAACTGCAGTCATTTAGACAGAGAGTGGGAACTGCAGTCATGTAGACAGTTCTGACAGGTTTTAAATGAAATAACTACAACTATGGGCCATGTTCAGCTGGCAGAAATCATTCTGACAGACCTAACAAATTTTTTTTGGTACCCCTATTTACAAGACATCGCTTTCAACACCAGCACTGCTATTGTTGATGTCTTGGCAAGTTTACGTTCAGTAGTTTGCCATTGCTTTCTGAAAGACCGGCTCCAATACCATGACGTTAAAACCCAGCGCGACATGGTCTGCTGCCAAATCGGACGTCGCTGTATTTTGAACGCAGGTAAGCGGAATCACGAACCGCGTACATAACGCCTTTGCCACGTAGATGATTAAAAACATTTAATCACAAGTATTGGCGAAGTTCCTTAGGCAGTTTAAGGACATGTTTGCGACAAGGCATGTAATTAAGTGGATAGCTGTTAGGTGTACAGGTAAAAGTACATCTGAGGAGAGAGTATCATCATCATGTGCCATGCCACAGGTATTCATGCATCACAAAAGATCTCAGTCCTTGGTTTGTTCAGGCTAAAGGTTGAGTTACCTGAACTAATATGGACGTGGTTCCTGAGACGAATGTTGTGAATTCCTTGGACTACCAAAGTAACGAACAACTATTGCCTGAAAGAGGCTAATGAAACTAGAACATGTTTACTAACTGGCACCTGGCTGTCTTGACAGATGATAGTTTGGAAAATGGAGTTATACCTTTCCATAACACAAAGCCTGGGCTGAGTTTAGAGACCATGTGTTGCCCATGCAGCATGATCCCTCTCTCGGCCTGCCTAGTTCACTCCAGAGGAAAGGTAACACTAATACGTCTGAAACAAATCAAGCTGCAGAAGCTGCCGGATCAGCAAAGCAATGCTCTAACTGTCCGCCTGTCGGAGTTTCCATCCTAGACCAGTTGCCGTCCAAGGCTTAGGGCCTGGTCTGCCCTGCCATGACATCTAGTGTTTAGGTTGCATTTTCTCACACTAGGGTAAGGCTTGTACCTTCCCAATTGCGCTTCTCTGCCTGAAGCCATAGGCACAATGTGGGATGTCAGGTTTGGTAAGCGCCAATCAACATTCGGCACTAACAGAAAGCAGGTACCATCTACTGTCATATGGTAGCTCAGTCATATCTGACTAGATTATTATGTATTAGATATACATAACTAACATTAATATGATCATGAATGCTATGCAAAATTATAAATGAAAAAGGAAATTCACAAAAAACCAAAAAATAAGTTCACTATGTACGACAATAAGAAAGAGACAAACAGCTTTCTTTAGTCATGTGATAAGAAGAGAGGCATTGGAGAACATTGTGACAACTGGAAAGATCGAGGGGAAGAGAGGCAGAGGCAGACCAAGAGAAATTATGCGGGATGGATTGTCTTCTTCTTCTTCTGCGTTCATCCGGAGTTTTTTTTTTTCCAGACGTGATTGTGTTATGCCTGTTTACAGCAGAGTTGCGTTCTTGCGCCATAAGGCCGAATCATCCAACTTCTGCGGGCATTTGTTGACCGGGTTAACCTTCCTGGAACTGGATGGATTGAGACAGTGGCATGTAGGAACATTATCAGCAGAGTTGATCCAGAAAACCAAAGACCGAGATCTGTGGAGAGCCATGAACGCCTATGCCAGCTGGCAGGGCACTTGATGATAATGATGAATATGGAAAAACATGCGATATGACCTGAAGAGTTATTGTGGTAAAATGGAACACAGAGAAGATTCCTTCGGTCCCTGACTCTGTTCAAGAGATATGTTCTATATGTTTTATCTGCTTCATAAAAGCCAAGTGAAGGTCAAACAGATAAGAGCCCTCATTCTGAAACATCCGGTGTGTTGATGTTTAGGTAGCGGGTAACAACCCCTACACCGGTCAGTTGGACTAAAATGCTACCTTCTCATCCTTGACTTTCGGAAATAAATTACAAGTACCTCAGAATTCGGCATGAATTTGCCTTATGGTGGGCAACACTGATAATAGGGAAAGTTAATCCACACACAAAATTCAGTCTGGTGCAATAGAAGTCGGAGCACTTGTATGGATTGTGCTCGAGTTCACAGCAAGCCGACGCCCACAAACATAATAAGTCACATTGCTGTAAACTGCAGTGGAAGATATTTGCTTCCAGTTCTGAGATATTGGTGTTGTCAGGAAGCAAAATTACACATCTGACAGAAGACTTTTACCTCATTGGACAGGTCATGTAGCATGACCTAAAGTCTGACAGGGCACGCACGTGTACATGGAAACTATATGACGACAAAGTCAGGAAGACTGACTCAATACCAAAGGATTGTTTGCAAGTCGGCAGATTGTGTTGTCTGTAAGGGTTGTACAGGACTGTTGCACACACTATAAGGGAGGTAACATTCCAAGTTGAAACTATTTAAGGTCTGGGAGGCCCACCTGAAACATCACTGAAACACCTTCTAGGTGGGCAGTTGTATTAATATACTGTTTAGTTTAGTTTGGTTTAGTCGACGGATCAACATCACAGCATATGAGTGTAACCCATAAGTGGTCAGTTCTACTCCTAACTCAAGCCTGAGTCCAGAGAATCTCAGCTCAGTGCATGAACTGCGTAGCATCGGCGAGGATCCTGAAATACTTAGGGAAATTTTTAAACTCGAAATTTTGCCCGGGCAGCGCCGTTAGGCTACTCTTTTTCGGTTTCCAGCTGCCAAGGGATTTTTTACGTGCGCAACAATACACACGGGCGCCCGATTTCACTACCCAATGACCAGGGACAATTTTTTTACTAGAAGTCCATGTGAAAAAATCCAGGCCCTCACCAGAACTTGAACCCGGGACCTCCAACACTCGAGGCAGACACCATACTTCGAGACCACTCAGCACCCTATGTATTAATATACTCACAAGTATTAAATGTGTATGCAGTCAGCGGCTAAGTGTCACAGTACTATATTACATCACTACGCAAGCACACAACAGTCTGTCTATATGAAGACATAAACAGATAAAGACTTCATAACAAGTATGGACAGAAACAAAACAAGGTAAGTGTTAACTGCCACCTACGTATAGACCATATGACTGTGTGACCATTGCTAGTTAAAGATAATATGGATGATGATGTAACATATTTAAGGATGTGTGAATTTGTTTTTAAGATTGGGTCTGGCGGGAGAGTTATTTGAGAGAAAGAATTACCACCAGCTCAGTACTGGAATAATCAGTGTCTACACAATACATTTGCAGCATAAGATGGGGCATCTATTGGTTTCCCTGATGTGCCATGATTCTTAAATCAATCAATCTAGACTTCACATTAATAAAGAGAAGTATCACTCACCTCTTTGATTTTGAGGTGTGCCAACTGCTGTTCTAACTGCAACCTTTATTTTATTGCAACCAATTTTATGATTGATTCTTAAATCAATCAATCTAGACTTCACATTAATAAAGAGAAGTATCACTCACCTCTTTGGTTTTGAGGTGTGCCAACTGCTGTTCTAACTGCAACCTTTCCTTGGCAGCTTGTTTGATGATGTTAACCAGCTCAACCTTCTCCTCAAACTGCACAGCATTCTGGAGGTGGCAAGAAGAGGTCAGAGATATTGCATGAGGTCACACCATCCAATATGAGTATGCTACTAGAGGTGACAAGAAGGAGATCAGAGATACTGCATGAGGTCACACCATCCAATATGAGTATGTTACTAGGAGTGACAAGAAGGAGATCAGAGATACTGCATGAGGTCACACCATCCAATATGACTATGTTACTAGGAGTGACAAGAAGGAGATCAGAGATACTGCATGAGGTCACACCATCCAATATGACTATGTTACTAGGAGTGACAAGAAGGAGATCAGAGATACTGCATGAGGTCACACCATCCAATATGACTATGTTACTAGAGGTGACAAGAAGGAGATCAGAGATACTGCATGGGGTCACACCATCCACTATGACTATGTTACTAGGAGTGACAAGAAGGAGATCAGAGATACTGCATGAGGTCACACCATCCACTATGACTATGTTACTAGGAGTGACAAGAAGGAGATCAGAGATACTGCATGAGGGTCACACCATCCAATATGACTATGCTACTAGGAGGTGACAAGAAGGAGATCAGAGATACTGCATGAGGTCACACCATCCAATATGACTATGTTACTAGGAGTGACAAGAAGGAGATCAGAGATACTGTATGAGGTCACACCATCCAATATGACTATGTTACTAGGAGTGACAAGAAGGAGATCAGAGATACTGCATGAGGTCACACCATCCAATATGACTATGCTACTGGAGGTGACAAGAAGGAGATCAGAGATACTGCATGAGGTCACACCATCCAATATGACTATGTAACTAGAGGTATCAAGAAGGAGATCAGAGATACTGCATGGGGTCACACCATCCACTATGACTATGTTACTAGGAGTGACAAGAAGGAGATCAGAGATACTGCATGAGGTCACACCATCCACTATGACTATGTTACTAGGAGTGACAAGAAGGAGATCAGAGATACTGCATGAGGTCACACCATCCAATATGACTATGTTACTAGAGGTGACAAGAAGGAGATCAGAGATACTGCATGAGGTCACACCATCCAATATGACTATGTTACTAGAGGTGACAAGAAGGAGATCAGAGATACTGCATGAGGTCACACCATCCAATATGACTATGTTACTAGGAGGTGACAAGAAGGAGATCAGAGATACTGCATGAGGTCACACCATCCAATATGACTATGTTACTAGAGGTGACAAGAAGGAGATCAGAGATACTGCATGGGGTCACACCATCCACTATGACTATGTTACTAGGAGTGACAAGAAGGAGATCAGAGATACTGCATGAGGTCACACCATCCAATATGACTATGTTACTAGAGGTGACAAGAAGGAGATCAGAGATACTGCATGAGGTCACACCATCCAATATGACTATGTTACTAGAGGTGACAAGAAGGAGATCAGAGATACTGCATGAGGTCACACCATCCACTATGACTATGTTACTAGAGGTGACAAGAAGGAGATGAGAGATACTGCATGAGATCACACCATCCAATATGACTATGTTACTAGAGGTGACAAGAAGGAGATCAGAGATACTGCATGAGGTCACACCATCCAATATGACTATGTTACTAGAGGTGACAAGAAGGAGATCAGAGATACTGCATGAGGTCACACCATCCACTATGACTATGTTACTAGAGGTGACAAGAAGGAGATCAGAGATACTGCATGAGGTCACACCATCCAATATGACTATGTTACTAGAGGTGACAAGAAGGAGATCAGAGATACTGCATGAGGTCACACCATCCAATATGACTATGTTACTAGGAGGTGACAAGAAGGAGATCAGAGATACTGCATGAGGTCACACCATCCAATATGACTATGTTACTAGAGGTGACAAGAAGGAGATCAGAGATACTGCATGGGGTCACACCATCCACTATGACTATGTTACTAGGAGGTGACAAGAAGGAGATCAGAGATACTGCATGATGTCACACCATCCAATATGACTATGTTACTAGAGGTGACAAGAAGGAGATCAGAGATACTGCATGAGGTCACACCATCCAATATGACTATGTTACTAGAGGTGACAAGAAGGAGATCAGAGATACTGCATGAGGTCACACCATCCACTATGACTTATGTTACTGGAGTGACAAGAAGGAGATCAGAGATACTGCATGAGGTCACACCATCCAATATGAGTATGCTACTAGAGGTGACAAGAAGGAGATCAGAGATACTGCATGAGGTCACACCATCCAATATGACTATGTTACTAGGAGTGACAAGAAGGAGATCAGAGATACTGCATGAGGTCACACCATCCATATGACTATGTTACTAGAGGTTACAAGAAGAGATCAGAGATACTGCATGGGGTCACACCATCCACTATGACTATGTTACTAGGGGTGACAAGAAGGAGATCAGAGATACTGCATGAGGTCACACCATCCAATATGACTATGTTACTAGGAGTGACAAGAAGGAGATCAGAGATACTGCATGAGGTCACACCATCCAATATGACTATGTTACTAGAGGTGACAAGAAGGAGATCAGAGATACTGCATGAGGTCACACCATCCACTATGACTATGTTACTAGAGGCTCTGATGGTTCACAGGCAATAATTCTAAGTCCCCATACTACTTGATGTACTGCCAATCATACAAAAACAAGAGAACAGGTCCTGTAGCAGAAGCCTGCTGTGGGTTTGTGAAGTGCTAGGACCATCACATTTGGTAGGCCTGAGTGCACAAAGGAACAGGTACTCAGTCTCTCACGCTTGTAGTAAACGATAAGAGCTGACATAGAACCATCCTCCAGCCGCACTTATGCCATTCAATCATTCAGAAGTTTAAAAGGGATGCCTGTGGTTTGCATGGGTACTGGGAAACATTGATAACTGGGAAGATCAGTGGTGAAAGAGGCAGAGGCAGACCGACAGTAATGACGCTATATGTATTGAGATGATAGCATGGAGGAATATCATCAGAGAGTTGATCCAGAAGACCAAGAACCAAGATCTGTGCAGAGACATGAATGCCTATGCCAGCTGGCAGGACACATGATGCTAATGGTTTGCATGGATGCTTTCTTGAGTGTAACTTTGATAACTTGTATGACTTCTTCTGTGTTCATCCGGAGTTGTTTTTTTGTGTGGATGTGGTTTCACTGTGCCTGTTTACAGTAGGGCTGTGTTCTTGCGCCATTAGGCCGACACATCCAACTTCTGCGGGCAGTTGTTGACCGGGTTAACCTTCCTAGGACTTGTATGACTGACTGGCACCTTATCTTGACAGACGATAAGTTTGTTAACTGAAGTTATACCTCTAGCACAACAACGAGGTGTGACGAGGGGATCTGGCGACGCTCGGCGCTCGGAGGAAAGGCGAGACGGACATATAATCAGATTGCTACTGGATCTATTAGTGTTGGAACTCTTCGCTGGCTGCTGGGGATGGAGGCGGAGCGCTTATGGGAATGTCCCGAGTGCTGTGATGTCGGTTCCTAAATCAATCAATCAATCAATCAATACCTCTAGCACAAAGCCTGGGCCGAATTTAGAGACCATGTGTTGCCCATACAGCATGATCCCTCTCTCAGCCTGCCTAGTTTTACTCCAGAGAAAAGATAACACCAAACATATGAAACAAGACCAGCTGCAGAAGCTGCTGGATCAAATCATTTTTTGTCAGATCAATTAGTAAAATGTGAATCCACCCCCATGCAGATCAAACCCCTGATCATTGGTATGGCTGGCGAGTGTCTAGCCACTACGCCACAGGGGCTTCATAACTGAAACTAGTGCCAGTTATATGGACGTGTTAGATGTGTGTCCAACAAGAGTTTGACATGGTGTTTAACATCCATACACTTTATTATCTGCTCTTGGAGTACTTACACAATTGTCTCAAGTGCCATGATGTGGCTTCTGTTAAGTAATAACCAACAAGGGACACTTGTGAATATCAGTCATCAAGCGACTAAAGGTGCTTTTTATGTCTTACAAGCCTAAGTCAAATATGGAGTGAGGTGTACATGGAGGGAGCTGTAGGGGATAGCACAAGATAGGAGGCCTTGGCACGTGTTGGTTGGCACGTGTTGGTTGGCACATGTTGGTTGGCACATGTTGGTTGGTGCGTATTGGTTGGCAAGTGTTGGTTGGCACATGTTGGTTGGCAAGTGTTGGTTGGTGCGTGTTGGTTGGTGCGTGTTGGTTGGCATGTTTTGACTGGCATGTTTTGGTTGGCATGTTTTGGTTGGCACATTTTGGTTGGTGCGTGTTGGTTGGCGCATGTTGGTTGGCATGTTTTGGTTGGCATGTTTTGGTTGGCACGTTTTGGTTGGCACGTGTTGGTTGGCATGTGTTGGTTAGCGCATGTTGGTGGTGTGTGTTGGTTGGCAGGTGTTGGTTGGCGCATATTGGTTGGCAGGTGTTGGTTGGCATGTGTTGGTTGGCACATGTTGGTTAGGGGAAGAATATGCTCCAATAGGGGCTAACTGGCAAAAGAAGAAACAAGTCTAAGAGGTTGTTGCAGAATGCTTTTAAAGATAGATTGTGCAGCAGAGATTTAACTTGTGTTAACTAATCTCCACTCCTTTGTGAGACAGAGTGTGTAATAGAGACTTAACTTCTGTTAACTAGTCATCACTCCTTTTAAAGACAGAGAGTGCAGTAGAGTTAACATCTGTTAACAATCACCACTCCTTTTAAAGAGAGAGAGTGCAGTAGAGTGTTAACTAATCGGTACTCCATGTAATGACACAATGCTGTAACGAGTTATTCTGTGCTAACTAATCATCATACACATGTTTGAAGTTTGAATTTATTCTCAGGACAAAGGGTTTAAAGGCACCGCTGTGTGAACTAAAAAAGACTTTTAGATTAATACAAGAGACAACTTTGCAGTTATAGACATATTTCAAGTGAATGAAAGAAGAAGAAGTTTAAAGGCAAGAGAATCGAGTCCATAGCTCTGGGTTTTATCCCTAATGACTTTGTTGCTTTCCACAGAGCAGCCTGTCAGAAGTGCCCCACACAGCATGAACTCCATAGCTCCAGCGATAGGTCCCATACAGACTCTGGCACTCCAGGGGCAATGTGGTCAATATCCTGCTGGCCATCCTGACATCCGAAGACACTTCCTGGTACCCAATTTAAGATGAGACATCCTGGCAGCCCAGGTACATTTTTAAAATGTGCCTTGTTACAAATTTGAACTCAGGACTGCCGAGCCAGCAGGCAAGTATGCTAGCCACTGCGGTACTACAGTTCCCATGTTGGGCTCTATGAGAAAACATTATTGTTTAACTGATTCAGTGCCAAATATAAAGTAGGTGTGGACCAGACATGGTACACAATTAAATTAACAAGTATTATTATGTACATTTTCCGTTCACTGAGCAATTAAATTGCAGAAGATACAAGAAACAAAACAAATAACACATGACCCTAGTATGGCAGTATATCGTCCTTCTTCCCAAAAGGGAGGTCATATTTGGCAATATATTATCCCTTGACACTTAATCTGTTAAATTAATTACATTCCACATTAAAATAATATCAATTGTAAATTTGTTAACATATATCATGTTTATGGCATAATGAAAAGAATTACCTGAGGTGCCATTAAGTCTCCATTGCTGAGTAGGTCAGCTAATTCCTGACACTTCCTCCGAAGATCCTCAATCTCTTTATCTTTTGAAAGCATGCTTTTGGCATGTTCAGATAAGTCTTTGGCTCGCTGACGGGCCAGTACCCGTTTCAGGTGTTCTACTTCAGGGCTGGACTCGTCATGAAACAGTGGGGTGGCTGTTTTCTGATAAAGAAGATCTAGTATGTTAATTTTATATCTAACTGAATGAGTATCCATTGACACTAAATATTTTAGGAATAAAATTAGTGGAATTGTGGTAAAGTTGTGGGAATGTTGCAATATTTTATGTTTTCCATAATTGTGTTCTGTAAAGCTGCATTACTTTGTGTAATTTTTATATTATTTAAATAATGTAGGATAACATTATCTGACTAAGAATGACACTAATTTACCAAGGGTGACACACAAAAACTCAGGATAACTCGGCGATGACACCCAGGAGTCTATAAGAAACTGCACTCGTAAACCGAATGTCATGGCCCTGAATTAAACCCACAACCTTTGGAGCATGAAGCAGGCAGCATAACCACTTCACCATTGATACTCCAATGGTTACGGAGCAGGCTACAGGAGGCATGAAATCCTGGTGACTTGTAGTTAGTCTGGAGACGGTCACAGGTTAGTGGAGGCATGAAATCCTGGTGCCTTGTAGTTAGTCTGGAGACAGTCACAGGTTAGTGGAGGCATGAAATCCTGGTGCCTTGTAGTTAGTCTGGAGACAGTCACAGGATAGAGGAGGCATGAAATCCTGGTGACTTGTAGTTAGTCTGGAGACAGTCACAGGATAGAGGAGCCATGAAATCCTGGTGACTTGTAGTTAGTCTGGAGACAGTCACAGGCTAGAGGAGGCATAAAATCCTGGTGACTTGTAGTTAGTCTGAGACAGTCACAGGATAGAGGAGGCATGAAATCCTGGTGACTTGTCGTTAGTCTGGAGACAGTCACAAGCTAGAGGAGGCATGAAATCTGGTGACTTGTAGTAGTCTTAGACAGTCACAGATAGAGGAGGCATGGAAATCTGGTGACTTGTAGTTAGTCTGGAGACAGTCACAGGATAGAGGAGGCATGAAATCTGGTGACTTGTAGTTAGTCTGGAGACAGTCACAGGGATAGAGGAGCCAATGAAATCCTGGTGACTTGTAGTTAGTCCTGGAGACAGTCACAGGATAGAGGAGGCCATGAAATCCTGGTGACTTGTAGTTAGTCTGGAGATAGTCACAGGCTACAGGAGGCATGAAATCTTGGTGACTTGTAGTTAGTCTGGAGACAGTCACAGGATAGAGGAGGCATGAAATCTTGGTGACTTGTAGTTAGTCTGGAGACAGTCACAGGATAGAGGAGCCATGAAATCCTGGTGACTTGTAGTTAGTCTGGAGACAGTCACAGGCTAGAGGAGGCATGAAATCCTGGTGCCTTGTAGTTAGTCTGGAGACAGTCACAGGATAGAGGAGGCATGAAATCCTGGTGACTTGTAGTTAGTCTGGAGACAGTCACAGGATAGAGGAGGCATGAAATCCTGGTGACTTGTAGTTAGTCTGGAGACAGTCACAGGATAGAGGAGGCATGAAATCCTGGTGACTTGTAGTTAGTCTGGAGACAGTCACAGGATAGAGGAGGCATGAAATCCTGGTGACTTGTAGTTAGTCTGGAGACAGTCACAGGATAGAGGAGGCATGAAATCCTGGTGACTTGTAGTTAGTCTGGAGACAGTCACAGGATAGAGGAGGCATGAAATCCTGGTGACTTGTAGTTAGTCTGGAGACAGTCACAGGATAGAGGAGGCATGAAATCCTGGTGACTTGTAGTTAGTCTGGAGACAGTCACAGGATAGAGGAGGCATGAAATCCTGGTGACTTGTAGTTAGTCTGGAGATAGTCACAGGCTACAGGAGGCATGAAATCCTGGTGACTTGTAGTTAGTCTGGAGATAGTCACAGGCTACAGGAGGCATGAAATCCTGGTGACTTGTAGTTAGTCTGGAGATCAGTCCACAGGATACAGGAGGCATGAAATCCTGGTGACTTGTAGTTAGTCTGGAGATAGTCACAGGCTACAGGAGGCATGAAATCCTGGTGCCTTGTAGTTAGTCTGTAGACAGTCACAGGATAGAGGAGGCATGAAATCTTGGTGACTTGTAGTTAGTCTGGAGACAGTCACAGGATAGAGGAGGCATGAAATCTTGGTGACTTGTAGTTAGTCTGGAGACAGTCACAGGATAGAGGAGGCATGAAATCCTGGTGACTTGTAGTTAGTCTGGAGACAGTCACAGGATAGAGGAGGCATGAAATCCTGGTGACTTGTAGTTAGTCTGGAGACAGTCACAGGCTAGAGGAGGCATGAAATCCTGGTGCTTGTAGTTAGTCTGGAGACAGTCACAGGTAGAGGAGGCATGAAATCCTGGTGACTTGTAGTTAGTCTGGAGACAGTCACAGGTAGAGGAGGCATGAAATCCTGGTGACTTGTAGTTAGTCTGGAGACAGTCACAGGTAGAGGAGGCATGAAATCTTGGTGACTTGTAGTTAGTCTGGAGACAGTCACAGGATAGAGGAGGCATGAAATCCTGGTGACTTGTAGTTAGTCTGGAGACAGTCGTTGGAGGGATAAATCCTGGTGACTTGTAGGTAGTCTGGAGAAGTCACAGGTAGGGGCATTAAATCTGGTGACTTAGTAGTAGGAGGCAGTAAACGGGCATAAATGGTGACTTGTGTAGTCGGGGATAGTCACAGGCTAAGGAGGCATGAATCCTGGTGATTGGTTAGTCTGGAGAAGTCAAGGTACAGGAGGCATGAAATCCGGGTCTGTGTTAGTCTGGAGACATCACAGGTAGGGAGGCATGAAATCCTGGGATTTTAGTCTGGGAAGTCACGGTTAGGAGGTGAAACCTGGTGAGTGTTTAATCTGGGACTTTAGTTAGGGGGAAGTCACCAGGATTTGGAGCTGGGACAGTACGTGGGAGGTAAGTCTGGAGACTGACGTATCTGGAGCATAAATTGGAGTAGTAAACTGGAGTGAAGCTGGGAAGTGAATTCAGGAGTAGTAGCTGGGACTGATTAGTGGAGAACACAGGTACGGAGTAATCTGGTGGTCTGTCAGGAGCAGTACACTGTGATTTTAATTTGGGACGTACAGGATACTGGAGGCATGAAATCCTGGGACTTGTTTGTGCTTGTAGCAGTCGGGACAGTCACAGATAGTGGAGGCATGAAATCTGGTGACTTCATTAGTTGGGAGCATCACAGGTTAGTGGAGGATGAAATCCTGGGACTTGTAGTAGTCTGGAGACAGACAACATGAGGGATGAAATCTGGGATCCAGGATTTGGTAAGCTGGGAGTGAAGCTTGGAAATCAAGAACAGGATAAGGTAGTATGAAACCAGTCCTGATGAGAGACATCAACAGGTGAGTAGGTGAGACAGTCACAGGATGAGGAGGCATGAAATCTGGTGCTTGTAGTTGTCTGGGAGTCACAGGATAGAGGAGGCATGAAACCGGGTGAATTGTTTAGTTAGTCTGGAGACAGTCACAGGATAGAGGAGGCATGAAACCTGGGACTTGTAGTTAGTGAAGACAGTCACGGATAGAGGGGCATTGAAATCGTTTGAGTTACAGGTAGAGAGGAGAGATCCTGGTGACTTGTATAGTCTAGACAGTCACAGGTAAGAGCATGAAATCGGGCTTGAGTAGTCTGAGAACAGTCAAGGATAGAGGAGCATGAAACCTGGTGACTTGAGTTTGGCTGGAGACAGTCACAGGATAGAGGAGGCATGAAATCCTGGTGACTTGTAGTTAGTCTGGAGAAGTCACAGGATAGAGGAGGCATGAAATCCTGGTGCTTGGTTAGTCTGGTAGAGACAGCTCAGGGCTGAGTAATTGAGAAGTCAGGATAGATGGAGGCATGAAATCTGGTGATGTAGTTACTGGAGAAATCAGGTAGAGGAGGCATGAAACCTGGTGCTGTTAGTTTGGAGACAGTCACAGGATAGAGGAGGCATGAAATGGATTTAGTTAGTCTGGAGAGTCAGGATAGAGGAGGCATGAAAGGTGATTGTAGTTGCTTGGGAAATACAGGATAAGGCATGAAATCCTGGTGCTTGAGTTAGTCTTTGACAGTCCAGGTAAGGGCATGAATCTGGTATTGTAGTTAGTCTGAGACAGTCACAGGCTAGAGGAGGCATGAAATCCTGGTGACTTGTAGTTAGTCTGGAGACAGTCAGGATAGAGGAGGCATGAAAGGGCTGAATCCTTGGGTAGTTAAGGTAGAAGTCACAGGATAGAGGAGGCATGAAATCCTGGTGCCTGTAGTTAGTGGAGACGTCACAGGATGAGGAGGCATGAAACCGTACTTGTAGAGTCTGGAGAAGTCACAGGCTAGAGGGGCATGAATCTGGTGACTTGTAGAGGGGAGACAGTCCAGGATAGAGGAGGTGAAATCCTGGTGACTTGTAGTTAGTCTAGACAGTCACAGGATAGAGGAGGCATGAAACGGTGACTTGTAGTAGTCGAGACAGTACAGGAAGGAGCTGAAACGTGACTTGTAGTAGTCTGAGACGTACAGGCTAAGGGCATGAACGGTGACTGTAGGGAAATCATGAAAGGAGGCATGAGTTGGTGAATCAGTAAGTTAGAGCATGACAGGATAAGGAGGCATGAAATCCTGGTGCTTTAGTTAGCTGAGACAGTCACAGGTTTGGGAGGCATGAAATCCTGGTGCTTGTAGTAGTCTGGAGACAGTCACAGGTAGGAGGCATGAAATCTGGTGCTTGTAGTTAGTCGAACTAGTACAGGTAGGAGCTGAAACCGGCCTAGTTAGTGGAGCAGTCACAGGTGAGCTGATAATCTGGTGACTGTAGTTAGCTGGAGACAGTCACAGGTGATGGAGGGATGAAATCTGGTGCTTGTAGTTAGTCTGGAGACAGTCACAGGTTAGGGAGGATGAAATCCTGGGATTGTAGTTAGTCGGACAGTCCGTATAGGAGGATGAAATCCTGGTGCTTGTAGTTAGTCTGGAGCCAGATAGGCGGATGAAATCCTGGTGCTTGTAGTTAGTGACAGCACAGGATGAGGAGGCAGAAATCCTGGTCTTGTAGTTAGTTTAGACAGTCACAGGTTGGGAGGAGAAATCCGGTTGAGTTGTCTGGGACAGGGTAGTGGAGGTGAAATCCTGGTGCTTGTAGGTTTCTGGAGACAGTCACAGGTAGAGGGCATGAAATCTGGGCATTGTAGAGTCTGGAGACAGTCACAGGCTAGAGGAGGCATGAAATCCGGGACATGTAGTTAGTCTGGAGACAGTCACAGGTAGGGAGGCATAAATCTGGTGACTTGTAGTTATGGAGCATGGATAGAGGAGGCATGAATCTGGTGACTTGTAGTTAGTGGAGCATCAAACAGGTGAGATAAGTCTGGAATCGGTTAGGTGGAAGTCACAGGTACAGGGATAAATCCTGGTGACTTGTAGTTAATGGACATGCACAGGTAGTGGATAAATCCTGGTGACTTGTAGTTAGTCTGGAGACAGTCACAGGTTAGTAGGCATGAAATCCTGGTGCTTGTATTAGTCGGGTACAGAGCTACGGGGGAAATCCTGGTGACTTGAGTTGTCTGAGATAGACAGGTAGGAGCAGAAATCCTGGTGACTTGTAGTAATCCGGGGGACAGGTTAGGGCAGAAATCCTGGGCTTGTAGTTATGGAATAGTCACAGGTTAGGGCAGAAATCCTGGTGACTTGAGGAGGAGATCACAGGCTAGGGCATGAAATCCTGGTATGTAGTTACTGGAATAGTCACAGGCTAAGGGGCATGAAATCCTGGTATTGTAGTTAGTTGGAGATAGTCACAGGTAGAGGCATGAATCCGGTGTTTAGGAAAAGGCACAGGAGGCAAAATCCTGGTGACTTGTAGTTAGTCTGGAGATAGTCACAGGCTAGAGGAGGCCATGAAATCCTGTGACTTGTAGTTAGTCTGGAGATAGTCACAGGCTATACAGGAGCATGAAATCCTGGTGACTTGTAGTTAGTCTGGAGATAGTCACAGGTTAGTGAGGCATGAAATCCTGTGACTTGTAGTTAGTCTGGAGATAGTCACAGGCTACAGGAGGCCATGAAATCCTGGTGACTTGTAGTTAGTCTGGAGATAGTCACAGGCTACAGGAGGCATGAAATTCCTGGTGACTTGTAGTTAGTCTGGAGATAGTCACAGGCTAAAGGAGGCATGAAATCCTGGTGACTTGTAGTTAGTCTGGAGATAGTCACAGGGTCCAGAGCATGAATCCTGGTGACTTGTAGTTAGTCTGGAGATAGTCACAGGCTACAGGAGGCATGAAATCCTGGTGACTTGTAGTTAGTCTGGAGATAGTCACAGGCTACAGGAGGCATGAAATCCTGGTGACTTGTAGTTAGTCTGGAGATAGTCACAGGCTACAGGAGGCATGAAATCCTGGTGACTTGTAGTTAGTCTGGAGATAGTCACAGGCTAGCAGGAGGCATGAATATCCTGGTGACTTGTAGTTAGTCTGGAGACTAGTCACAGGCTTACAGGAGGCATGAAATCCTGGTGACTTGTAGTTAGTCTGGAGATAGTCACAGGCTACAGGAGGCATGAAAATCCTGGTGACTTGTAGTAGTCTGGAGATAGTCACAGGCTACAGGAGGCATGAAATCTGGTGACTTGTAGTTAGTCTGGAGAAAGTCACAGGCTAAGGAGGCCATGAAATCCTGGGGACCTTGTAGTTAGTCTGGAGACTAGTCACAGGATAGCAGGAGGCATGAAATCCTGAGTGACTTGTAGTTAGTCTGGAGACTAGTCACAGGCTACAGGAGGCATGAAATCCTGGTGACTTGTAGTTAGTCTGGAGATAGTCACAGGCTACAGGAGGCATGAAATCCTGGTGACTTGTAGTAGTCTGGAGATAGTCACAGGCTAGAGGAGCATGAAATCCTGGTGACTTGTAGTTAGTCTGGAGATAGTCACAGGCTACAGGAGGCATGAAATCCTGGTGACTTGTAGATTAGTCTGGAGATAGTCACAGGCTACAGGAGCATGAAACTCCTGGTGACTTGTAGTTAGTCTGGAGACAGTCACAGGTAGAGGAGGCATGAAATCCTGGTGAATTGTAGTTAGTCTGGAGACAGTCACAGGCTACAGGAGCATGAAATCCTGGTGACCTTGTAGTTAGTCTGGAGACAGTCACAGGCTACAGGAGGCATGAAATCCTGGTGACTTGTAGTTAGTCTGGAGACAGTCACAGGCTATAGGAGGCATGAAATCCTGTGACTTGTAGTTAGTTGGAGACAGTCACAGGATAGAGGAGGCATGAAATCCTGAGTGACTTGTAGTTAGTCTGGAGACAGTCACAGGATATTAGAGGAGCATGAAATCCTGGTGACTTGTAGTTAGTCTGGAGACAGTCACAGGATAAGGAGGCATGAAATCCTGGTGACTTGTAGTTTAGTCTGGAGACAGTCACAGGATACAGGAGGCATGAAATCCTGGTGACTTGTAGTTAGTCCCTGGAGATAGTCCACAGGCTACAGGAGGCATGAAATCCTGGTGACTTGTAGTTAGTCTGGAGATAGTCACAGCTACAGGAGGCATGAAATCTGGTGACGTGTAGTTAGTCTGGAGATAGTCACAGGTAGAGGAGGCATGGAAATCCTGGTGACTTGAGTTAGTCCCTGGAGATAGTCACAGGCTACAGGAGGCATGAAATCCTGGTGACTTGTAGTTAGTCTGGAGACGTCACAAAGGGATAGAGGAGGCATGAAATCCTGGTGACTTGTAGTTTAGTCTGAGACAGTCAACAGGATAGAGGAGGCATGAAATCCTGGTGACTTGTAGTTAGTCTGGAGATAGTCACAGGCTACAGGAGGCATGAAATCCTGGTGACTTGTAGTTAGTCTGGAGATAGTCACAGGCTACAGGAGGCATGAAATCCTGGTGACTTGTAGTTAGTCTGGAGATAGTCACAGGCTAGAGGAGGCATGAAATCCTGGTGACTTGTAGTTAGTCTGGAGACAGTCACAGGCTAGAGGAGGCATGAAATCCTGGTGACTTGTAGTTAGTCTGGAGACAGTCACAGGATAGAGGAGGCATGAAATCCTGGTGACTTGTAGTTAGTCTGGAGACAGTCACAGGCTAGCAGGAGGCATGAAATCCTGGTGACTTGTAGTTAGTCTGGAGACAGTCACAGGCTAGCAGGAGGCATGAAATCCTGGTGACTTGTAGTTAGTCTGGAGACAGTCACAGGCTAGCAGGAGGCATGAAATCCTGGTGACTTGTAGTTAGTCTGGAGACAGTCACAGGCTAGAGGAGGCATGAAATCCTGGTGACTTGTAGTTAGTCTGGAGACAGTCACAGGATAGAGGAGGCATGAAATCCTGGTGACTTGTAGTTAGTCTGGAGACAGTCACAGGATACAGGAGGCATGAAATCCTGGTGACTTGTAGTTAGTCTGGAGACAGTCACAGGATAGAGGAGGCATGAAATCCTGGTGACTTGTAGTTAGTCTGGAGACAGTCACAGGATAGAGGAGGCATGAAATCTTGGTGACTTGTAGTTAGTCTGGAGACAGTCACAGGATAGAGGAGGCATGAAATCCTGATGACTTGTAGTTAGTCTGGAGACAGTCACAGGATAGAGGAGGCATGAAATCCTGGTGACTTGTAGTTTGTCTGGAAACAGTCACAGGATAGAGGAGGCATGAAATCCTGGTGACTTGTAGTTAGTCTGGAGACAGTCACAGGATAGAGGAGGCATGAAATCCTGGTGACTTGTAGTTAAGTCTTGAGACAGTCACAGGATAGAGGAGGCATGAAATCCTGGTGACTTGTAGTTAGTCTGGAGACAGTCACAGGATAGAGGAGGCATGAAATCCTGGTGACTTGTAGTTAGTCTGGAGACAGTCACAGGATAGAGGAGGCATGAAATCCTGGTGACCTTGTAGTTAGTCTGGAGACAGTCACAGGATAGAGGAGGCCATGAAATCCTGGTGACTTGTAGTTAGTCTGGAGACAGTCACAGGATAGAGGAGCCATGAAATCCTGGTGACTTGTAGTTAAGTCTTGAGACAGTCACAGGATAGAGGAGGCATGAAATCCTGGTGACTTGTAGTTAGTCTGGAGACAGTCACAGGATAGAGGAGGCATGAAAATCCTGGTGCCTTGTAGTTAAGTCTAGAGACAGTCACAGGATAGAGGAGGCATGAAATCCTGGTGACTTGTAGTTAGTCTGGAGACAGTCACAGGATAGAGGAGGCATGAAATCCTGGTGACTTGTAGTTAGTCTGGAGACAGTCACAGGATAGAGGAGGCATGAAATCCTGGTGACTTGTAGTTAGTCTGGAGACAGTCACAGGCTAGAGGAGGCATGAAATCCTGGTGACTTGTAGTTAGTCTGGAGACAGTCACAGGCTAGAGGAGGCATGAAATCCTGGTGACTTGTAGTTAAGTCTTGAGACAGTCACAGGATAGAGGAGGCATGAAATCCTGGTGACTTGTAGTTAGTCTGGAGACAGTCACAGGATAGAGGAGGCATGAAATCCTGGTGACTTGTAGTTAGTCTGGAGACAGTCACAGGATAGAGGAGGCATGAAATCCTGGTGACTTGTAGTTAGTCTTTAGACAGTCACAGGATAGAGGAGGCATGAAATCCTGGTGACTTGTAGTTAGTCTGGAGACAGTCACAGGATAGAGGAGGCATGAAATCCTGGTGCCTTGTAGTTAAGTCTTGAGACAGTCACAGGATAGAGGAGGCATGAAATCCTGGTGCCTTGTAGTTAGTCTGGAGACAGTCACAGGATAGAGGAGGCATGAAATCCTGGTGCCTTGTAGTTAGTCTGGAGACAGTCACAGGATAGAGGAGGCATGAAATCTTGGTGACTTGTAGTTAAGTCTTGAGACAGTCACAGGATAGAGGAGGCATGAAATCCTGGTGACTTGTAGTTAGTCTGGAGACAGTCACAGGCTAGAGGAGGCATGAAATCTTGGTGACTTGTAGTTAAGTCTTGAGACAGTCACAGGATAGAGGAGGCATGAAATCTTGGTGACTTGTAGTTAGTCTGGAGACAGTCACAGGCTACAGGAGGCATGAAATCCTGGTGACTTGTAGTTAAGTCTTGAGACAGTCACAGGATAGAGGAGGCATGAAATCCTGGTGACTTGTAGTTAAGTCTTGAGACAGTCACAGGATAGAGGAGGCATGAAATACTGGTGACTTGTAGTTAGTCTGGAGATAGTCACAGGCTACAGGAGCCATGAAATCCTGGTGACTTGTAGTTAAGTCTTGAGACAGTCACAGGATAGAGGAGGCATGAAATCCTGGTGACTTGTAGTTAGTCTGGAGACAGTCACAGGTTAGTGGAGGCATGAAATCCTGGTGCCTTGTAGTTAGTCTGGAGACAGTCACAGGCTACAGGAGGCATGAAATCCTGGTGCCTTGTAGTTAAGTCTTGAGACAGTCACAGGCTACAGGAGCCATGAAATTATGGTGCCTTGTAGTTAGTCTGGAGACAGTCACAGGATAGAGGAGGCATGAAATCCTGGTGCCTTGTAGATTAAGTCTGGAGACAGTCACAGGATAGAGGAGGCATGAAATCCTGGTGACTTGTAGTTAGTCTGGAGACAGTCACAGACTAGAGGAGCCATGAAATCCTGGTGCCTTGTAGTTAAGTCTGGAGACAGTCACGGAGTAGAGGAGGCAGATCTCCAAAAACTGCCTCTTGACATTGGATGTACTGAACTACAGGCATAATACCAAGTACCATACTTAAAGTTGACATTGATAATTTCATACAACAATACAATACAATCAGGTGATCACATATTAAACTTACAGATCTGGCCTTTATATTTTCTTGTTGTAGAGCTTTAGCTTTCTCTTCCAGCCTTCTTGCAATAGCTGCCAGTTCTGCATTGCGCTTTTTGAGAGACCGGATTTTTTCTTCCAGTGGTTTTTGGTCATCTTGTTTCTTTTTCTGAAATTCACAATGATAAATGACTGTATATGTTCTTTTCTCTTTTTTGTCTTTTCCTTTCTCATTCTATTTTCTTTTCTCATCATCTTCAAAGTTATATTTCTTCTGTAATCATTTTCTTTTATTGTTACGGAAGACTACTTTTCCAATATAAACCATGCCTTTTATATATATGTGAAATTCACTTGATCCATGCAGGGTGCTCATTCTGTCAACTTGATCACACACTCTGACACCACAAACAGCTCGCTCCGTAAATTTAATCACCCATTCTGTCACTAGACACAGCCCAATCTATCAGTTTGACCATCCATTCTGTCACAATAAATAACCCACTCTGTTTCATTGCCCTTTCTGTGACTACAAACAGCTCTTTCTGCTAACTATATCACCAATTATATCAAAATAAACAGCTCAGTTTGACCACCCATTCTGTCACTAGACACAGCCCACTCTATCACTTTGATGAGGATCATCCCATGACTGACTGACTGATGTATTGAATGACTTACTGACTGACCGATGTAAAGTTTACTGTATCATGCAAGCAGATTACTGTTAACGTTACAAGCTCACTCTAACACTGTTAAAAACACACAATTCAGTGTAAAAAGTCATATCTATTATCTACAATACCACTGTTAACAACTCACAATGCGGTGTAAAATGTTTAGTTTTCTGTTAGCCCACTCTGCCACTGTTAACAAATCACCTACAGTGTAAAAAGTTCATCTATTAGCACATTCTACCACTATAACCAATCCAAAATGCAGTGTAAAAAGTTATTTCTATTATCCACTCTGCCACTGTAAACAACCCAGAAAGTGGTGTATAAAATCCAGTTTCTATAAGCCCACTCACTCTACCACTATAAACATATACTAACAGAGCTAATCTAGGAAGGAGGAAAAGCCAGCTCTGTTTACATCACACTTTATGTGTGAGAAGAACCAGGGACCATATCTTCAACATAAGAACCCTCTTTGAGACATGCAGAGAGTACAATGTAGGTCTTCATACTTGTTTCACAGACAAAAGTAACTTATTTCAAAGACTATGTTCAGCCTCAGAAATTGAGGAACATCAGAGAAATGGAGTTTCCAGCACACTTGACCTACTTAATTGAATCATTATATCATGGAAATCAAGCAGCTGTCAGTAGCTGTTGAAGCCTCAAAGTTGTTTGAAGTGCAAAATGGAGAAAGATAGGGCAGCATTCTCTCCCCATACCTGTTTAACATCTATGCAGACAATCTTAAACAGAAATGTCAACAAATGAGACTTTAGACAATTTTGATACATTCATAATTGGTCCAGTAGTCAATTCCCAAAGCTCAGATATGCATATGACACATCTCAATTTTCAAACATTGCTAAGAGATTAGAAGAATTGATCTTGGCTGTCAAAAGACAGAGAAAACCAAAAAGTGCTCTTGGACGTAAAAAAGACCCGCTTCACACGCCAGTGATCTGGGGCTGTTTCCGGATCCGGTCAAGGATATGCACTACTGACGAGCTCAAACGAGAGCAAATCTCGAGTATAGTGCTTCCATATTGACGTGGATAGGCCTTAGGTTCATACCAGAATACGATCAGCGTTGCCAGTAGTGGGTTGCGCTCAATATTTAAATTTCAAATCCCGAAACAACCAAATAATCAATTAAAAAAGAAAAACAGAAATAGTGTCCATAGACAAAACTGCATTCCAGCCAAAGATGACAATCAATGAGAAAAATGTTTAATATTACAAGTGGTGAATACCTTAGAACTGTAATGGAAATTGTTCACAAGAAGTCAGATATAGACTGGCCATGGTCATGCATGGGTTAACTGCCAAGAATCTATGGCACAACTCTAGCAAACAAATTAAAGTAACATTGTTGAGATCAGGTACCTTTCCTGTGACAAACTATTTATGAGAGTCATGGACTCACGACTAACTAACAAAGAAAATCAGGCCTTTTAAACTTGAATGTTACAGCAAAGTTCTTAGAATCTTGTGGACCAAGAAGACAATTGGCATTCTGCAAGATCTGAGCATCAAAGAAAACTAGAGCTTGAACAGTATCATGTCTCAGAAACTGAAATACTTTGTCAAAACAGTTGGGTTTCTGGAAAAAGCAGAAGCAGCAGCAACAGCAGAAGCAGCAGCACAAGAAGAAGGAAAAGAAAGAAAAGAAGAAGAGAGAGAGATAGGGGAGAGAGAGAGCACTATAAACAACCAACACAGCTGTGTAAAAAGTCCAACCCATAAGTGTAAAAACTCCAGCCCATAAATATAAAACATCACAGAACTTCCACAATCAACTAGTCTACCAGTAGGAAGGCGATCGTGTGACCTACCAATGCCTCATTTTCTGTCCGCAACAAAGCAATACGACGCTCCAGCCGCTGGACATGGGTAGTCAACTCTCCCAGCTTCTTCTGCAGGGTCTTCTCTTTTTCCTTGTCCTCTTTCTTTGTCTGGAAAATAATTGAAAAGTAAACAATGACAGATAATACACACAGATAAAAACAAAATCTTGGACACTTAGTAAACAAGCAATAAAATCTCTGGAAGCTTCAGAGATATATTTTTATAGAAGAATGCTGAAAATTTCTTGTACAGCTAAAATGAGTAGTCTAGACGTTTGCAAAGAGGCGAAGACACTCAGACAATTAATCACAAACATGCAGTCATAATTCTTTTAGCCACAATATGAGAAGACAAAAAACCAGAACATATTGTGACAACTGGAAAGAGTGATGGAAATACTGACAGAGGCAGATCACTAGAAAAAACGCTTGACAACCTTAGATCATGGCATAGAAGTGTGTCAGCATGCACACTGGTACAATGTTGTTGGAGATAACAGAATGTGAGAAGCATTCTCATCCATTCCAGTCGACAAAACACTTGATTATGATAAATAAACAAATAAACACACTTTATTTTCAAAGGGTCACAAATTGGGCATGCAGGCCCGTCTTACATTAGGCCCTTCCAATCACTCATCTTTCGTTCATCATTGTGCATGTTACATTCACATAGGGGGAAAAACATTGTCACATGAATATTGCAAACATAAGCAAATTCACTCTCTGCTTTTTGGACACTTCAATCTTCAACGAATGTTTCGAATATTTGATTAAGAATGCCTTAAAAATGTGTCAAGTAACAGATTTACTTGATTCTTTGTCTATCTAATAGAAAGATCTTTCAACACTCAACAATGAAATAGCACTTAACTACTCAACACAAAACAATGTACTAACAATTACTCAACACTCAGCAGTGTATTAACACTTGACTACTCAACACAAAGCAATGTACTAACAATTACTCAACACTCAGCAATGAAATAACACTTAACTACTCAACACAAAGCAATGAACTAACAATTACTCAACATTCGGCAGTGCACTAACACTTAACTACTCAACACAAAGCAATGTACTAACAATTACTCAGCAGTGTACTAACACTTAACTACTCAACACAAAGCAATGTACTAACAATTACTCAACACTCAGACAATTAACATTCACCTCATCACTCAGACAATGAGTTAACAGCCATCTACTCATCACTAAGAAAATAAACTAACGGCCATCTACCTCCACTGAAACAATGAAATGTTAACAACACACCACTCAAACAATGAACAAACAACCCACTCCATTACTCACCATAAACAATGAGTTAGCGACAATGATTCACACAACATGTAACTAACGGATAAGTGGTCACCTCCCTAAATCAACACAAATTCAAATCAATAACACGTACATTTGACATAGGAATGATCAAACATGAGCCGGCAATCAACACATCAGTTTGGTTTCCTGAAACATTAACTACAGCTACTACACATCTGTGTGTGCTGTACACCTGGACTGTGCTGACAACATGAATCTGACAGCTGTTACTTGCTGCTGTGTGTGTATGATAATTAGATTGTTGGTGACACTATAATCGAATCTATATATGTCAATATTACCTGTATATGTTAATGCTGTTCCATATATGTCAGTATTGTCTCTAGATGTCAGTATTGCTTCTACAGTTGTCAGTATTGTCTCTAAGTATGTCAGTATTGTCTCTAGATGTCAGTAATGTCTCTAAGTATGTCAGTATTGTCTCTAGATGTCAGTAATGTCTCTAGATGTCAGTAATGTCTCTAAGTATGTCAGTATTGTCTCTAGATGTCAGTAATGTCTCTAGATGTCAGTAATGTCTCTAGATGTCAGTAATGTCTCTAGATGTCAGTAATGTCTCTAGATGTCAGTAATGTCTCTAGATGTCAGTAATGTCTCTAGATGTCAGTAATGTCTCTAGATGTCAGTAATGTCTCTAGATGCCAGTAATGTCTCTAGATGTCAGTAATGTCTCTAGATGTCAGTAATGTCTCTAGATGTCAGTAATGTCTCTAAGTATGTCAGTATTGTCTCTAGATGTCAGTAATGTCTCTAAGTATGTCAGTATTGTCTCTAAGTATGTCAGTATTGTCTCTATATGTCAGTAATGTCTCTAAGCATGTCAGTATTGTCTCTAAGTATGTCTGTATTGTCTCTAGATGTCAGTAATGTCTCTAAATGTCAGTATTGTCTCTAAGTATGTCAGTATTGTCTCTAAGTATGTCAGTATTGTCTCTAGATGTCAGTAATGTCTCTAGATGTCAGTATTGCTTCTACATATGTCAGTAATGTCTCTAAGTATGTCAGTATTGTCTCTAAGTATGTCAGTATTGTCTCTAAGTATGTCAGTATTGTCTCTAGATGTCAGTATTGCTTCTACAGTTGTCAGTATTGTCTCTAAGTATGTCAGTATTGTCTCTAGATGTCAGTAATGTCTCTAAGTATGTCAGTATTGTCTCTAAGTATGTCAGTATTGTCTCTAGATGTCAGTAATGTCTCTAAGTATGCCAGTATTGTCTCTAGATGTCAGTAATGTCTCTAAGTATGTCAGTATTGTCTCTAAGTATGTCAGTATTGTCTCTAGATGTCAGTAATATCTCTAAGTATGTCAGTAATGTCTCTAAGTATGTCAGTATTGTCTCTAGATGTCAGTAATGTCTCTAGATGTCAGTATTGCTTCTACATATGTCAGTATTGTCTCTAGATGTCAGTAATGTCTCTAGATGTCAGTATTGCTTCTACATATGTCAGTATTGTCTCTAGATGTCAGTAATGTCTCTAGATGTCAGTATTGCTTCTACATATGTCAGTAATGTCTCTAGATGTCAGTAATGTCTCTAAGTATGTCAGTATTGTCTCTAGATGTCAGCAATGTCTCTAGATGTCAGTAATGTCTCTAGATGTCAGTAATGTCTCTAGATGTCAGTAATGTCTCTAGATGTCAGTAATGTCTCTAGATGTCAGTAATGTCTCTAGATGTCAGTAATGTCTCTAGATGTCAGTAATGTCTCTAGATGTCAGTAATGTCTCTAGATGTCAGTAATGTCTCTAGATGTCAGTAATGTCTCTAGATGTCAGTAATGTCTCTAAGTATGTCAGTATTGTCTCTAGATGTCAGTAATGTCTCTAAGTATGTCAGTATTGTCTCTAAGTATGTCAGTATTGTCTCTAGATGTCAGTAATGTCTCTAAGTATGCCAGTATTGTCTCTAGATGTCAGTAATGTCTCTAAGTATGTCAGTATTGTCTCTAAGTATGTCAGTATTGTCTCTAGATGTCAGTAATGTCTCTAAGTATGTCAGTAATGTCTCTAAGTATGTCAGTATTGTCTCTAGATGTCAGTAATGTCTCTAGATGTCAGTATTGCTTCTACATATGTCAGTATTGTCTCTAGATGTCAGTAATGTCTCTAGATGTCAGTATTGCTTCTACATATGTCAGTATTGTCTCTAGATGTCAGTAATGTCTCTAGATGTCAGTATTGCTTCTACATATGTCAGTAATGTCTCTAGATGTCAGTAATGTCTCTAAGTATGTCAGTATTGTCTCTAGATGTCAGTAATGTCTCTAGATGTCAGTAATGTCTCTAGATGTCAGTAATGTCTCTAGATGTCAGTAATGTCTCTAGATGTCAGTAATGTCTCTAGATGTCAGTAATGTCTCTAGATGTCAGTAATGTCTCTAGATGTCAGTAATGTCTCTAGATGTCAGTAATGTCTCTAGATGTCAGTAATGTCTCTAGATGTCAGTAATGTCTCTAGATGTCAGTATTGCTTCTACATATGTCAGTATTGTCTCTAGATGTCAGTAATGTCTCTAAGTATGTCAGTATTGTCTCTACGTATGTCAGTATTGTCTCTAGATGTCAGTAATGTCTCTAGGTATGTCAGTATTGTCTCTAGATGTCAGTAATGTCTCTAGATGTCAGTAATGTCTCTAGATGTCAGTATTGCTTCTACATATGTCAGTATTGTCTCTAAGTATGTCAGTAATGTCTCTAGATGTCAGTAATGTCTCTAGATGTCAGCAATGTCTCTAGATGTCAGTATTGCTTCTACTAGATGTCAGTATTGTCTCTAGTATGTCAGTAATTGTCTCTAGATGTCAGTAATGTCTCTAAGTATGTCAGTATTGTCTCTAGTATGTCAGTATTGTCTCTAGATGTCAGTAATGTCTCTAAGTATGCCAGTATTGTCTCTAGATGTCAGTAATGTCTCTAAGTATGTCAGTATTGTCTCTAAGTATGTCAGTATTGTCTCTAGATGTCAGTAATGTCTCTAAGTATGTCAGTATTGTCTCTAAGTATGTCAGTATTGTCTCTAGATGTCAGTAATGTCTCTAAGTATGTCAGTAATGTCTCTAAGTATGTCAGTATTGTCTCTAGATGTCAGTAATGTCTCTAGATGTCAGTATTGCTTCTACATATGTCAGTATTGTCTCTAGATGTCAGTAATGTCTCTAGATGTCAGTATTGCTTCTACATATGTCAGTATTGTCTCTAGATGTCAGTAATGTCTCTAGATGTCAGTATTGCTTCTACATATGTCAGTATTGTCTCTAGATGTCAGTAATGTCTCTAGATGTCAGTATTGCTTCTACATATGTCAGTATGTCTCTAGATGTCAGTAATGTCTCTAGATGTCAGTATTGCTTCTACATATGTCAGTAATGTCTCTAGATGTCAGTAATGTCTCTAGATGTCAGTAATGTCTCTAGATGTCAGTATTGCTTCTACATATGTCAGTATTGTCTCTAGATGTCAGTAATGTCTCTAGATGTCAGTATTGTCTCTAAGTATGTCAGTATTGTCTCTAAGTATGTCAGTAATGCCTCTAGATGTCAGTATTGTCTCTAAGTATGCCAGTATTGTCTCTAAGTATGCCAGTATTGTCTCTAGATGTCAGTATTGTCTCTAGATGTCAGTAATGTCTCTAGATGTCAGTAATGTCTCTAGATGTCAGTAATGTCTCTAAGTATGTCAGTATTGTCTCTAAGTATGCCAGTATTGTCTCTAGATGTCAGTAATGTCTCTAGATGTCAGTAATGTCTCTAGATGTCAGTAATGCCTCTAGATTTCAGTATTGCTTCTACATATGCCAGTATTGTCTCTAGATGTCAGTAATGTCTCTAGATGTCAGTAATGTCTCTAGATGTCAGTAATGTCTCTAGATGTCAGTAATGTCTCTAGATGTCAGTAATGTCTCTAAGTATGCCAGTATTGTCTCTAAGTATGCCAGTATTGTCTCTAGATGTCAGTAATGTCTCTAGATGTCAGTATTGCTTCTACATATGTCAGTATTGTCTCTAGATGTCAGTAATGTCTCTAGATGTCAGTATTGCTTCTACATATGTCAGTAATGTCTCTAGATGTCAGTAATGTCTCTAGATGTCAGTAATGTCTCTAGATGTCAGTAATGTCTCTAGATGTCAGTAATGTCTCTAAGTATGCCAGTATTGTCTCTAAGTATGTCAGTATTGTCTCTAGATGTCAGTAATGTCTCTAGATGTCAGTATTGCTTCTACATATGTCAGTAATGTCTCTAGATGTCAGTAATGTCTCTAGATGTCAGTAATGTCTCTAGATGTCAGTAATGTCTCTAGATGTCAGTAATGTCTCTAAGTATGCCAGTATTGTCTCTAAGTATGTCAGTATTGTCTCTAGATGTCAGTAATGTCTCTAGATGTCAGTAATGTCTCTAGATGTCAGTAATGTCTCTAGATGTCAGTAATGTCTCTAGATGTCAGTAATGTCTCTAGATGTCAGTAATGTCTCTAAGTATGCCAGTATTGTCTCTAAGTATGTCAGTATTGTCTCTAGATGTCAGTAATGTCTCTAGATGTCAGTATTGCTTCTACATATGTCAGTATTGTCTCTAGATGTTAGTACTGTCTCTAAGTATGTCAGTATTGTCTCTAAATGTGTCAGTACTGTCTCTATATATGTCAGTATTATTCTATAAATATCAATGGCGTTTTTAATGTTAGTGATGTACCATACCCGACGAACACAGAGGAGAAAATGTAACCAGTACTGTTTAGGACTAAGTCGAATGAGAGTAAACAAAAGAAAGATAATCAAAATCCATACACATAAACAGACCTCAATTATAACCAATGCTGAAGAAGCGGGTTGAACAAGGCCGAACTTTTATTTTGTTTTTCGTAAAAACTGAACTGAATTGAATTCATGTCACTGTTGTTCTATGTGTGTCAGAGTTGTTCTATATACGTCAGTGTTGTTCTATATATGTTAATGTTCTATATATGTCAATGTTTTATATGTTGTTTGTCCATCAAGAATGATGATGGCCGGGAAGGTTAACCAAGTCAACAAACACACGCAGACGTCGGATGTGTTGGTGTAAAGGCGCAGTATTGCAGATTGCTGTAAACAGGCACAACACAATCACATCTGGAAGAAAAAGACTACAAAAAACAGCAGAAGAAGGAGAAGAAGAAGAAGAAGAAGAAGAAGAAGAAGAAGAAGAAGAAGAAGAAGAAGAAGAAGAAGAAGAAGAAGAAGAAGAAGAAGAAGAAGAAGAAGAAGAAGAAGAAGAAGAAGAAGAAGAAGAAGAAGAAGAACAAGAAGGAGAAGAAGAAGAAGAAGAAGAAGAAGAAGAAGAAGAAGAAGAAGAAGAAGAAGAAGAAGAAGAAGAAGAAGAAGAAGATTATTTCATCCAGTGGGGTTGAAAGTATGGAGCCTTGAGTTCTAAGATGGCTGGTAAGTTGTATATATGTGATTGTTCTGTATATCTAAGATATCTTCTAAATATGCTAGGGCAGCAACTTTATGACTTTTTTGCGCTCGCTAGCTGTGAACTCAACCATAGCTCTTACAAAGGCCACTACTATTAGACACTTTTAGCGCACTGGACTGATTTGTGTGTGTGTGTCGATTAGCTTTCCCTATTACCAGTGTCTCTCGACATCATGCAAACCCACTCCGACTCCAGAGGTTCTTGTAATTTACGTGACAAAGTCAAGGACGAGAAGTCGACATTTTAGTCCAACTGACCTGATGGCGAGGGACACTGGTAACAGGGAAAGCTAATCCACACAAATCAGCCCAGTGAACAACAAGTAGTGGCCCATGTATGGGCTATGATTGAGCTCAAACCGAGCGAGCGAAAAACAAAAAGTCATCAAGTTGCTGCCCTAGCAAACATTATTAGGACAGAAACAGAACCCTACCCACGGGTTGATAGAGCCCATTTCTTTGGATGGAATCTGCCTAGAAGAAACAAGCCTCCTTCATTCATTCATTCAGTTGCATGTCCTTTGCATAACCTCGCTCCCATAACAACATTCCAGAAAACCTCTCGGCACGATGTCCCGCGTCTGATACATCCATCGGGAGATCATCTGCCACATCCTGCACTCATCTTCTCTTCGGCCTTCCTCTTCCTCTCTTCCCGGGCATATAGATCTCCATTACTGTTTTCTCCAAACTCTCATGAAGTTTCAAGTGACCAAAATATTTTAACGGTTTTGTTTTAACGTCTTTGGTAGCCCACCTTCTTCAATATTCAGATGTTGTATGAATACGTTTGTTCTTTTCTGTATCCAAGATATTCTTAGAACCAGTCCATAACATTTATATTCAAAGGCATTTATGCGCAGTTCAGCTTGTTTAGTAAGTGTCCAAGTCTCACAGGCGTATGTTGCAATGGGAAAGAGGCATTTGGGAAAGAGGCATGCTCTTAAATATCAAATATTTTTTAGGTCTATCTGCCCCACGCCACAATTTATTAAGTTGTTTTAGTTTTTGAAGCCCAATAGATATTCTTTTAATTTCTTTCATTCAGCCATCATTGTTGGTAATTAATGACCTGACACAAATACATGCCAAAGTCAGACACACTAACCTCTGATAGATAATGAATATGAAGCACTCCCCTCAAAAGAGTAATGAAGAAACAGAAAAAGCAGATTTTGTTTCCTAATAAAAATCCAATAAAAATATAGGAAATCTGTCTCAAACTGTAGCTACATGCAGTTGTTCTCAAACTGTAGCTACATGCAGTTGTTCTCAAACTGTAGCTACATGCAGTTGTTCTCAAACTGTAGCTACATGCGGTTGTTCTCAAAAGCAGCCTGCATGCTCTCCAAAACAAGTTTAACTCGTGACCAAGACAGCACAGTAACTATATATCTATATAGATATATAGATATAAGAATAAGTTGCACCTTAAAGTAATAAACCTTTCAGTGTGGAAGAGTTAAATTAATAAGATTAAAGAAGAGAAAGAGTTAAAGTGTGATTTTAATGCAAAAGTGTCATGCAACAACTATCTGGGACAGGAAGACGGTTTAAGAAATTTGATTCTGGGTTCGACCCAACACCGTAAAATGAGTCCAGTATGACTGCCAGAATGCTTCTAGGAAGTGAAAAGAGAGAGAGAATAAGTGAGATACTGAGAGACAGAGAGTGATAGAGACAGCGTGAGATAAAGATAGATAGACACAGAAGGTGTGAGGGGGAGAGTGTGGTAAAGTGGAAAGTACGTAGGTAGGTAGAGAGACAGACACAGAGAGAGAGCAGAGAATGATAGAGACGCCGAGAGAGACAGACAACGAGTGATAGAGAGACACTAAGAGGCGAAGAGAGGCAACAGATAGGGAGAATTAGAGATAATGATTTGCAGAGAGAAAGGTAGAGAAAGAGGCAGCTAGAGAGCTGACCGTAGATTACCCGGTACATTAGAAAAACGTCAAATGTCCAGTAATCCAGAAAATGTAATCACTTATTTTTCTCTCAAGTTGCTTCCCTTGAACAACAAAAATCTGCCAGCCGAAAGTTGTATTTTTTCTATGGCAACTGGAACATTTCCCGCTCTGTGGTAAAATCTTATTGTTGCTATTTAACCTCCAATCCTAGATCATATGAGGAAAGTCGATTCAATACCCCAGTATCATGCGGAAATTTACCATAGTTTTCTTATTCGTAAACGTCAACACAATCTGCCATGTGGAAACCATTGGATTGTGGAGACTGCCCTCGACCTGCACATATCTACCCATGAGGGCAGACCGGTATGTATGCATCTGTTCTGGCTGTGTTACTAGGCAAAATTATACAAATTAATATCCAAATTGGCAGGTCCGCATGGCCGAATGGGTAAGAGAACGCATGTTCCTAAACATTCGTTATGCTGATGCCGAAGTAAGCGGTTCAACCCCTACACCGGACAGCTGGACTAAAATGTTGACCTTAAAATGTCCTTGCCTTGGGGACGTTAATTCAAGTACGTCTGAAGTCGGAGTGGGTTCGCCTGATGGTGAGGGGCACAGTTAATAGGGAAAGATAACCCACAAGCAAAATTCAGTCCATCACTACTAGAAATAGTGTGTATGGCCAACGCTTGAGTTCAAAGCGAGCGAGCGCAAAAATAAAAAAAAATCCAAATTGTGGCTGACTCGGTCACATGATTATTAATTTGCACCAAGCGATGGACCCTAATATAACTTCTCTTCTGGGGTTGAACGGGGTAGAGGTAATGGTAGAGTGGAATGGAAGATTCACGTGTCACGCCAATGTTCTATACTGCAAGATGAGGCGGGTGGAGATAAGAGGAAGAAGAAGAGGGCCAACGTAATACTGACCATATTATGCATCGAGTGTAGTTTTGTTCTGGCAAAAGAAAACAGAAGAATAGTACGAAAACTCAGCTTCAGTTGTTAAATTACGAACTGCGTACTAACCAATTTTGCAACGGAGCCCGCAGTCACATATTAGTAATAGAAAAAGTACAGTTCAGTCAGTGTGAAGTGCAATCACAGATATTTCACTGATCCCGCAGTCAACTAGTACAGATGGATTCAGATGCTCGGTGCAATGACACCTTCTTGAGTTACACACACACAAATATTCTAACGAACAGATAGATACACACATAAATAAGGTGGAGATACAAGCGGCATGTTAGATAATCGTCATCAAGTGACTTGCCGACTGTCGTGAGCTATCGTGCTTCTCCGCTGGAATGTATCAATTCGTATGCTGATACCCTCCAGTGCTATGACATAAGACCGTCAAGAATTTTCTCTCTTTGTCTTCCTCTCTCCATCTTTTCACTCATCATTCCAGTTGTCACATGTTCCAGTTATTGACTGCTCAAAATGTAGCCAAAATATTACGACTGTCTTTTTCTGACAATTGTGATAAGTGTTGGATAATAAGGATTACCATAAATGCATACTATTTTTAATAGTGTGTAATTCATCATCATCAAGTGTCCTGCCAGCTGGTGTAGGCGTTCATGGCTCTCCACAGATCTCGGTCTTTGGTTTTCTGGATCAACTCTGCTGCTGATATTCCTCCGTGCCACCATCTCAATCCATCCAGCATCATTTCTCTTGGTCTGCCTCTGCCTCTCTTCCCCTCGATCTTTCCAGTTGTCACGATGTTCTCCAATGAAACTCTTCTCATTACATGACCAAAGAAAGCTGTTTGTCTCTTTCTAATTGTTGTATATAGTGTTCTAGTTTCATTAGCCTGTTTCAGGCAGTCGTTGTTAGTTACTTTGGCAGTCCAAGGAATTCGCAACATTCGTCTCAGGAACCACATCTCTGTTGCTTCTAATTTCTTCTTAATTTGTTCATTTACATTCCAAGATTCACTGCCATACAGCAAAACTGGTTCTACATAGCATTTCAGCACTCTCTTTCTTACACTCAGTGATAGTGACCTATTGCACAAGATACTCTTCATTTTCTGAAATGCGGCCTTTGCTTGCCCTATTCTGCTCTTAATCTCTGTTGTACATCTTCCATCTGATGTTATAAATGTCCCTAGGTATCTAAATTATCCACTTGGTTAAGAATTTTTCCTTCTATTTCTATGTCACATTTTGGTGTCATCCATTTTCTTTGATATCACCATTGTTACTGTTTTCTTGATATTCAAGGAGAGTCCTTTCCTTGCACTCTCTGTTACTACAGTGTCCAACAATTGTTGTAGGTCTGTTGATTTATCTGCCACCAATACTGTATCATCTGCATAGCGTATATTATTTATATTATAACCTCCAACTAGTATTCCTGGCATCTCTTTGATCTCTCTCATTATTACTTCGCTATATAGGGAGAAGAGATCTGGTGACAAGACACATCCCTGTCGTACTCCTAGCTTTATGTGTTCGTAACTACCCTCTTTATTTCCAATTTTAATTGCTGCTACTTGGTTCCAGTAAATATTCTTTATTATTCTTAAATCTTTCCCATCAATGTTGATATCTTCCAACATTTTAATCAGTTCATCATGTTTTACTTTATCAAATGCCTTAGTATAATCTATGAAGTAAAATATATGTCTTTCTGTTTCTCTATTGACCTTTCTATTAGTGTCCGTAATGTATATATTGCATTGTTTGTGCCCTTTCCCTCCACAAATCCATACTGTTCTTCACTAATTTCCATTTTTATTTTCTTTCTGGTTCTTCTCATTATGATTCTGAGCAGAAGCTTAGTGATATGGTTTATGAGGTTAATTGTACGAAAATCTTCACATTCAATTGCTCCTGGTCTTTTTGGTATAGCTATAAATACAGATTTCAGCATATCACTGGGTAAATATCCACTGCTGTAAATATCATTCAACATTTTGGTTAATATATCTACTCCAAATTCTCCCAATACTTCTAATTCTTCTATTGTGATTTCATCTGGTCCAGCTGTTTTTCCTTTCTTCATATATTTCATAGCGTCAGCGACTTCTTCTTTTAGAATAGGTGGACCTTCTAAGTTACTTTCTTCTGTTAATTCTTCCCTTTCCCTATCATATAATTCTCTTATATACTCATTCCACCTCTTCATTATAGCACCTTCCTCCAATAATATCTTTCCTGTTTTTTTAGATTTCAAACACCCTGTATTTATTCTTATTTTTCTTCCCGTGAGCTCACTGATTTGTCTGTGCATATTTTTTGTATCTTTAATGGCATTTAATTCAATTTTTTTTTGCACTGCTCATTTAACCAACTTTCTTTTGCCTTCCAACATTTATCTTTTATTTCTTTATTTATCTTAGCGTATTCTTGTTTATCATTTTTACTCTGTTTTCTTTTGTCCATCAGCACTAAGATTTCTTCATTCATCCATATTTTCTTAGCTATTTGACTTCTCTCCGGTAATATTTCTTTGCTAGTTTGATGAATGGAGTCCCTTAACATTTCCCATTGTTCATTTATACTCTGTATTTTAGCTATTGCATTGTACCTATTTTTCAGTCACTATGTATTGTTCTTGAATTTCTTTATCTACTTTCAGAACCTCTTTATTAAGTCTCATGTTCCTAACCATTTTTTCCCCTCTCTTTAATCTTACTTTTATTTGTCCACATAGTGGTACATGATCACTATTACAGTCGGCGCCAGGCATTGTTTTTACATTAATTAGAGCATTTCTAAATCTTTTATTAATTAGTATGTAGTCAATTTGGTTGCAGCATTTTCTGATCAGGGCTTTTCCATGTGTATAGTAGTCTTTTATGGTGTTTAAACCACGTGTTTCCAATTATCATATCATTGATATTTGCCCATTCTATTAGCTTTTCCCCTCGTTCATTTCTTGTACCTAAACCATAATTCCCCACTACATCCTCCATTTTCCCCTTTCCTACTTTTGCATTAAAATCTCCAAGTATTATTTCCTGTGTAGTAGTATTTCCTGTGATCCAATTTGAGCCATCACCATTTCTATTTCGTCATAAAAGTGTTGTATTTCTTCATCACTACTGCTTGTTGTTGGTGCATATACTTATATAATATTTATATCTATTGTATTTATATCTATTTATATCTATTGTAATTAACATGTAAAATGTATACACACAACACCAATGAATGATCGGTAAAGAAATGTGCCGATATTTGAAGTATCTTAGTCTTGAAGAAGGGAAATATCCAACAGCACCTCTGCGCGGTAGAGGATACTACAATGTGGCTGATGCAGCTCTGGTGGAGTCGAGTATCTATCGGGATGAACGTATTCCGGATACCTAGCCAAGATGCTAGAAGTACGGTGCTCATTTACTCTAGCAATCAAAACAGAACCCCTATAGGTAACGAGCAATGAAACCCATGTGGATGTGGAGGGTAAGCGACGTCCACAACATCTCTTAAAATTGAAGCTACGGATCCGCGATTAATTTAACACTCCAGACAATCACGGGCCTTGTGGTGTAGCCGGTATTGAGCCGGGAACGATCTAATAGTGCAGGCATAAGTAAAGTTCAAAGGTTACAGTCAACCAATGGGTCATGTCCTACGCCATGAGCTGTATTTGGTATTTGCTGCTAGCCCCATCTCTGCATAGACCAATCGGCACTCGAAGCGTGAAAGCGTTAATATCACACTGATCGCATTTACTTCCCACTACATTTCTTTGTAATCTCATTTTATACTGGGTCGACCTGGGAGCCCGGGTCATTTTTTTTTTTTTTTCAAATGAGTCTGGGTGGGGATTAGAACACATGAGCCTCGGGGTAGCGGGTATATGTGCTAGCCAAATTGCAGACGTCAATCAATCAATCATGTGCCGTGCTGATAAGCGTGGGCGGTCATGTTTTGCCATCTCACTCGATCACCAGAGTCATGGATCAGCTCTGTGTTTCTGTCTCAACCATGCCACGTGGCCAAGCAATCCAGGTATTTACTTCCCGGTCTTCTCCTTGGTCTCTTCCTTTCGCTCTTGCCAGTTGTCACCAAGTTCTCCAATTTATTTCTTCTCATAACATGCCCAAAAAATTTTGACTGTCTAAGTCTAATATCTCTAATAAGTTTACGATCTTCATTTGTTTCTTGAAGGACTTGTTCATTGGTTGTTTTGTCTGTTCATGGTATTCTTTGCATTTTCCTCAGAAACCACATTTCCACAGCCATTAGCTGTTTTTCAGCTTTGCAGACATGCGTGGAATTAATGAAAGCGCCACAAAAAGACAAATATGGAATGGAATTATCAGGAAGCTTAACGACCAGTCCACAGACTGAATACTTGATGATAATGATGACGACGACGACAACGGCGAGGACGAGGGAGAGGACGAGGACGAGGACGAGGACGACGATGATGATGATGATGATGATGATGATGATGATGATGATGATGATGATGATGATGATGATGATGATGATGATGATGATGATGATGATGATGATGATGATGTCGCTGCTGCTAACGACGATGATATTGTCACCCATCATCTACAGCCTATGAGTACAGTATTTTGCAGTGTAGGGAGGGGGTGGGATGTGTGGGGGGGGGGGGGTGTCTTGAGCCTGAGGAATTAAGGCCGCCTGGCTAGTGCAGTCGCCTCGAACTGTGCAGGTTAGAATTTTCTTTTTTTCCCCCAACAGAAAAAAATTCACACCTTACCGAGGATTCGAACCCGGTTCTCCCAGAAGGGAACCCGGAGTTCTTATCCACTCGGCCAGCCGCTCCCCTGCTGTTGATATTAACGATATGATAATTATGGTGGTGTTTACGATGATGATGATGGTGGTGCCGGGGATGATGATGGTAACGGTGACGATGAACAATGAGGATATGTTGATGATGATAATGATGTAACGATGAGGATGGTGACGATGATGACGGAGACTATAACGAAGGTAGTGGTGACGATGATGATGGAGACTATAACGAAGGTGGTGGTGACGATACAAAGATAATAAACGATAGGCTTCAAACGAAAACCTCAAAAGTGTGATAGAAATTACAATAACCATTCCATTGTCTTGTAACCTGTCAATGTTGTTGTTAATGATATCAAGGGAGTTAAGCACATGAAATCACGGTTCATACGAACACAGTGACGTCGTAAGGACAGTTTAAAGATGGTCACACTACTTTTGACATGCACCACAGAGATGCAGCGTTCTTTTATCCGTGTTTTTGGTTTCAAATGTTGCTGTATGTAGCCGGGGCGCAGAGCTGTGGGTGAGCGTCCAACCTTGCATAAATACCCAAATGACTCGTGCATTCACCACTTATGCAGCAAAAGTCCAACGCCTGGCCTTCACGTGGCGGAACTGTTTTAACTAACAGGAGAAGGGGCGGCGGCGAGTCTCTGGCGCCGAAAAATAACCAGTACGCTCTAGATGTATTTGTTTAGTTTAGTTTAGTCGTTGGATCAACATCACGGCACACGGGTGTAACCCATAAGTGCTCCGTTCTCCTCCTAACTCAAACCTGAGTCTGGAGAAACTCAGCTCAGTGCACGAACTCCGTAGCACCGGCGAGGATCTTGAAATACTTTGGGTAGATTTTTAACTCGAAATTTTGTCTGGGCAGCGCCGCTAGGCTCCTCTTTTTCGATTTCCAACTGCCAGGGCATTTTTTACGTGCGCAACAATACACACGGGCGTCTGATCTCACTACCCAGAGACCAGGGGAAATGTTATTACTAGAAATCCACGTGAAAAAATCCCGGTCCTCTCCGGGGCTTGAACCCGGGACCTCCAGCACTCGAAGCGGACACCATACCTTCGAGATCACGCAGCCCCCTCTAGATGTGTACGCACGTACATGAATGCGCAGACACGTGTTCGCGCGCCTACACATCTAAACTCGTGTAAGACCACAGTCTGCAATAGCAAACGAAAGGTGGTGAAGACGAAGGCAACCAGCCAGGAGGCGCACCACAGAAATCAGGATGTCACGCAATTGCGCCATGACTACTGCTAAATGTTTTGGTGCTAAACCTGCTTTGGACCCCCAGGCAGGTGCAGTGCCAGGCCCTATGCCTCGAATGGGTCGACCCACAACTACTGGAGGCTCTTCTCAGGCGTCCTGTGGAGTTAGGGCACCTGAGAATAGAGCGTCTGGCCATACCAAACAAAGACTTAAAATAGTGCACTGGAATGCGGAGGGTGTCGGCAACAAAATAATAAAACTAGAAAACTTCTTGGACCAAGAAAAAGTAAGCGTATGTTGCTTGCAAGAAACTCCATCCATCCACCCATCAAGTGCCATGCCGATAAGCGTGGACGGTCATGTTCTGCCATCTCACTCGATCACTAGAATCGTGGATCAGCTCTGTGTTCCTGTCTCGACCATGCCACGTGGCCAAGCCATCCAGGTATTTACTTCTCGGTCTTACCCTTGGTCTCTTCCTTTCGATCTTGCCAATTGTCACCAAATTCTCTAATTCATTTCTTCACATAACATGCCCAAAAAATTGTGACTGTCTACGTCTAATGTCTCTAATCAGTTTACGACTTTCATTTGTTTCTTGAAGGACTCGTTCATTGGTTTTTCTGTCTGTCCATGGTATTCTTTGCATTTTCCTCAGAAACCACTTTCCACAGCCATCAGCTGCTTTTTCAGCTTGACTGCTTATTGTCCACGCTTCACATCCATACAAAAGTATAGGTTCTATGTAGCACTTCAACACTCTTTTTCTCGTTTCAATTGATATCATTTTATTGGTCAGTATGTTTTTCATCTTGCAAAAGGCTACCTTCGCAATGGCAATTCTTGTTCTAATCTCTTCAAGGCATCTCCCATCAGATGTTATGACTGTGCCGAGATAACTGTATCGATTCACTTGCTTAAGAATATGCCCATTTACTCGTATATCACATTGGGGTATTTCCTTCTTCCCCGTGACAACCATAATCTGTGTCTTCTTAATATTCGGTTCTAGCCCTAGTTTTTCACTGTGTGCATTAACCGCATCTACTAAATTTTGCAGGTCCTGTTCATTGTCTGCAATAAAGACTGTATCATCTGCATATCTAATGTTATTGATGTGATTGATGTTATTGCAAGAAACTCACCTCAATGAAAATATAACCTTTAAAATCAGAGGCTACCAGTGTTACCGATCTGACCGAACGGACAGGCGAAAGGGTGGGATGCTGACCTTTGTAAAAAATAACATCACTATTTCCCAAATTTAAGTTTACATGGAAGGGGCTGAGTATCAGACACCTAAATTTAAGACAAGCAATACAGACCTACATCTGATCAATTACTATTGTCCAAGTGACACTGACCACAGACACTGGACACACTACCATTAACATCATCACAATCAGCTAACTGGAGCTAGCCATATCAAAACTGAAAATGAGAAAGTCACCAGGAGCTGATGGTATCTCCAATTAAATGATCAGGTACATAGGAACAGAGGCCAAAGCAAAGCTGTTGCAGATCTTCAATAACAGCTGGATGTAAGACAGTGTTCCACAAGCCTGGAGAGAAGCATTCATGATACCCTTCCTAAAATCAGGGAAAGATAGTTCTATTGCATCTAGCTACAGACCAATTAGCCTCACCAGCTGTCTTTGTAAAACATGGAGCACATCATCATCACAGACTGCAGTGGTACATTGAAAGTGAAAACATCCTTGTGCCACAGCAGGCTGGATTTAGGCAGTGCTACTCTACGGAAGATCAGACAACCTACCTCTCTCAAGAAATTGAGGACGCATTCCAAGAGAAGAAGCTGGTGCTTGCATCATGGATAGATCTGAAGAAAGCCTTTGACAAAGTCTGGAAAGAAGGTCTGATGAAGAAACTGAGAAACTGCAAAGTCAATGGAAGAATGTACAAATGGGTGAAAGCATACTTGCACAACAGAAGAGCCCGAGTACAGATAGACGGACTCAAGAGCAAGAAAGTACTACTGCGTCACGGTGTTCCCCAGGGCGGAGTCTTAGCCCCCACACTTTTTCTAATTGCTTAAATAGTCTTGTTGCTAACCTACCGCAGGAATTAAAGCGGCAATGTACGCTGATGACCTGTTTCTATGGAGCACAAATGAACATGCATCAGTGGCCACCAGATCGCTACAAAGAGTTGTAGATAAATTTGTTGCATGGGCAAATAGATGGTGTGTCAGCATAAACACTGACAAGTGCAGCACCACCTATTTACCCTCTCTCCAAAACAAAAGGCAGGGATCATCCAGATAAATGGAACACCCCTAAGAGAAGATAAAGAATCAACATACCTTGGAGTAACATTTGATGACAGGCTGACATGGAGAAAGTACATCAACAAAGCAGTAGCAAAAGCTAGAAGGAAAATAGCCATCCTGAGAAAGCTAAGTGAAACCACATGGGGAGCCAGTGGGAAAATACTTAGCAACGTTTATTAACAGAGCATACGATCACACCTTGAATATGTGGTGTTCAGCATCAAAAACCACACTACTACAGATGGACAAGGTGCAAAATCAAGCACTTAGAGTCACCACAGGAGGGATGAGATCAACCCCTATAGTGGAAATGAAGAAGATGGGGAAGACACAAGCATTGAGAGAGCGCAGAAATACGAAAACGCTAATACAAGCAGAAAAGCTCTTCAGCTTGCCACGCCACCCTATGAAGACCGTATTTGAAAACTTAGCTATGGGGCGGCTGAAAAGAAGTAGTTTTATCCACCAGGCCAAACGACTCTGCAGAGAAACCACCGATCAGTCCACAGTTGGTATCCCCCTGACAACTATTCCAGAGCGAACTCAATGGAAAATGAACATAAACCATCTCTACAAATCCAGACAAAAGTGAGAGGAATATTTGACAAGGAAGAACAGAACAGTGTACAACGCAGAACAGCCACTCTCAGCTTTCTTGATGAAGAATACCCACAGGACCTCTGGATCCGAGTCTACACAGATGGGTCAGCACAAAGTGCTGTTCGAAATGGAGGAGCGAGAGTGTACATAGAATACCCAAATATTACTAGGGATACGGCCAGAGTACCAACAGGAAAGTATTGTCATAACTATGATGCTGAAATTGAGGCAATCAAGATAGCAACAGAGAAATTACTAAATACCAGCCATGGTACACAACCTGTGGTGCTATTGACAGATGCAAAATCAGTACTCGAGGCGCTCCTGTCTGGGAAATTGCCAGTACTAAGGACACTACTTTCTGAACTTAGCAATAAGCATAAGGTCACCATACAGTGGATATCATCCCACTGTGGAGTACCCGGGAACGACAGAGCTGATCGATTGGCTAAGGAAGGAGCAAAAGAAGAACAGCCGATGTACCTGTTACATACCACCAAAAGAAAAGAATGATCAAATCAGTCATAAAGCCACCAAAACCTGCTCAAGACGACTACCATGTTATGGACAGACCAGAACAAGTCATTATTCCGCGCCTCAGAACAGGGCACAATAGATTACGCAACCACATGTATACAAGATTCAAGATTGGTGAATCAGCCATATGCACATATGGATTGGCGTCACAGACAGCAGAGCACATACTCCAAGACTGCCCAAAATATAACATATCTAGACAAACCTTCCGGCCTAGAGAGATGACAGTGGAAGATAAACTCTATGAACCGCTGAGTGAACTAAAAAAAGATAGTTAAATTCATACAAGAGACAACATTGCAGTTATAGACATATTTCAAGCGAAAAAAAGAAGAGGAATCCGTTTTATATATATATATATATATATATATATATATATATATATATATA
>JACEFZ010002066.1:0-13277 GCA_014155875.1 Cepaea nemoralis
GGGCAGACCCCCAAGTCAGTGGGTTAAGTGGGGGTGGGGGTAGTAGAAAGTATTAGTAGTAGTAGTAGTAGTAGTAGAAAGTAGTAGAAAGTAGAAAGTAGTGTTTTCGTCTCATGTCTCAGGTCCTTTTCGGGAAACCCATCCCCCACTTGCCCAACCCTTTGCCCCACCAAAGCTCGTCCCTGTGGCCCCTAGTTTTGTCAGATGTCAAGCGGCCCCCCCCCCCGGGCAAAAGTGGTGGTGGGGTGGTTTTTGGGGGTTTGGTGGTGGTGGTGGTGGTGGGGTGGGGGTTGGTGTGGCGGCGGGGGCCCGGTGGTGGTGGCGGCGGCCCCCCCCCCCCCCGGGGGGTTTGGCGGTGGCGGTGGCGGGCGGCGGCGGCGCCGGCGGCGGCGGCGGTGGCGGTGGTGGTGGTGGTAGGTGGTGGTAGTGGTAGTGGTAGTGGTAGTGGTAGTGGTAGTAGTAGTAGTAGTAGTAGTAGTAGTAGTAGTAGTAGTAGTAGTAGTAGTAGTAGTAGTAGTAGTAGTAGTAGTAGTAGTAGTAGTAGTAGTAGTAGTAGTAGTAGTAGTAGTAGTATGTCCTTTTCGTCTCATGTCTCATGTCCTTTTCAGGACCCATCCCCAACTTGTCCAAGCCTGACACCGAGCTCGTGCCTGTGGCTCCTAGTAGCTGTCAGCATGCGACAGCGGCCACCCCCCGGGCAACAGCTGTGAGAGGCTGGCTAAACCAGGCATGGGTATCCGATTTCGTGTCAAACCAAGAGGTAAACTAGGGTATGCCTACCCAGCATGTGAAGACAGGATTCGGCAGACTGCGCGGACGAAATAATTCATGATTCCACGGGCAAGACGGCGTTTACCTGCAAAGCGTTGTGGAACGTAATGAGCACGGCAAGGCACGTAGAGCGCCCTGGTCATCTACTGCACCTGTATTCGTCTCCAGTCGTCTCGACTTGTCTTGCCACTGAACTCAGATGGACTCAGATGGACTCAGGCGAGAGAGTGAGGTCGACGAATTGCGCAACTCTACCTCACTTTAATCCAAGTCATCGCGCAAGTCATTCTTCATCCAACGTCATATATTACAAACATATGGGTGAACGAGACCATGCCATAAGATTTAAAGGACGCGTCAATAGTCCACCTCTACAAACGTAAAGGAAACCGCCAATCCTGTGACAACCACCGAGGCATCTCCTTGCTTTCAATTGCAGGGAAGATACTCGGCAGAATTCTTCTCAATCGCCCCACGGACTATCTCGATCAAGGTCTTCTTCCTGAGAGTCAATGTGGCTTCAGAAAAGAACGTGGAACTGTTGACATGATTTTCGCTGCAAGGCAGCTGCAAGAGAAATGTCAGGAATAGAACTGCGAAATGTTCTCCACTTTCATTGACCTTACCAAGGCTTTTTATACAGTCAGCAGAGAAGGACTGGAAGATTATGGCAAAATATGGCTGTCCACGAAAATGTGTCCAAATAGTGCGTCTATTTCATGACGGCATGCAGGCAAGAGTACAGGAAAATGGTGAACTGTCTGAACCCTTTCCTGTCACCAATGGAGTGAAGCAAGGATGTGTCCTGGCACCAACACTGTCCAGCCTCATGTTTCCAGCCATGTTGATGAATGCCTTCGAGAACGACAACATTGGAATAGACATCAACTACCGTATGGATGGAAAGTTATTCAATCTCAGAAGGCTGAAAGCTAAAACCAAAATTAACAGCGACACCGTCAGAGAGCTCCTGTTTGCTGATGATTGCGCTCTATACGCCAACTCAGAGGCGGACATGCAACATAATGTTTCAGCTTTCTAACATGCCTGTGCCAACTTTGGGCTCAATATCAACTTCGAGAAGACTGTAGTTATGTACCAGCCAGCTCCAGGGAATAATCACACTGCGCCGAATATCAAAATGAATGATCATAGATTAAGTGTTGTCGACAAATTCACCTATCTGGCAGCACAGTATCACAAGCTGCCACAATTGATGACGAAGTGAATGCAAGAATCTCCAAAGCCAGTGCGGCCTTTGGCAGACTGTACAAGAATGTATGAGACAGAACTGGAATAAGCCTGCAAACAAAGCTAAAAGTCTACAAAGCAGTTGATTATCCACACTGCTATAAGCTTGTGAAACCTGGACTGTTTATCAGCGACACGCTAGGAAATTAAACCACTTCCACACAGTCTGCCTAAGGAAGCTACTGAAGATTAAATGGCAAGACAAGATTCCAGACACTGGTAAGACAAGGAAAGACTAAAGGAAAAGCGCAGATACCCAGTAGATACCCTACTGGAAGATCCTACCATTTGACAATTCCCTTATCCCCCCCCCCCCCCGAATATCATCCCTCTACCTTGTTCTTAACTCACTGAGTTAATTGACATCTCACACTAGCTAGTTTAAGCAACGCGATAGCCTACTGCTGCCGACGCTCCTATAATAAGTTCTCACAACGCACATTACAACGCTCGACTCCTAAGAATCATCTAATTTGGGTCTATTTAATTAAATACCATATATTTATTCCCGTCTGAAATCGAGACCATTAAATCACACAATGGACAAATGTCCGCCGATGTAAATCAACATAAGACACCGCGGTCTCTTTCCATAATCAGAACAGGAACATCAAACACGTCCTTGTTGCTTCACAACATTTGGTCGACTCCCGCCAAAGGTGTTTGTCCAGACTTTTTAAAACTGTGTCTGAATGACGTCACAAATCTGACTAGACACTAGGCGTTGAGAAACTATGTTTTCCTCTCCTTTTCCGACTTGATGTAAACAACCGACCGTCTGTCCCGCTTTGATCTGGGGAATTGTTTCCGGTACTCCAATAAGTCTTGCCGGCTTGTGATCTGGAGAAATCTTTTCCCCACAACAAAAGATCTTGCCGACTCTGATCAGGACAGTCTGTCCCCAACATCAAAGAATGGCGGCTGCCTGTAGACGAATTGCGCGACAATCTTTCATCGATCGACAACTCCAAGAATTCCGCGACAATCGGACGGGGGACATCTTGCTTATGATCGAGAGGTGTTCCGGAAAGTTGTTATGGGAGCGAGGTTCTGCAATGGACATGCTACTGAATGAATGATTAAATATATATATATATATATATATATATATATATATATATATATATATATATATATATATATATATATATATATATATATATATATATATATATATATATATATATATGTGTGTGTGTGTGTGTGTGTGTGTGTGTGTGTGTGTGTACGTGTGTACGTAGTAGGTGCGTGTGTGAATGTGTGTGTGTGTGCGAGCGCGCGCGTGTGTGTGTGTCTGTGTGTGTGTGTGTGTGTGTGTGTGTGTGTGTGTGTGTGTGTGTGTGTGTGTGTGTGTGTGTGTGTGTGTGTGTGTGTGTGTGTGTGTGTGTGTGTGTGTGTGTGGTGTGTGTGTGTGTGTGTGTGTGTGGTGTGTGTGTGTGTGTGTGTGTGTGTGTGTGTGTGTGTGTGTGTGTGTGTGTGTGTGTGTGTGTGTGTGTGTGTGTGTGTGTGTGTGTGTGTGTGTGTGTGTGTGTGTGTGTGTGTGTGTGGTGTGTGTGTGTGTGTGTGTGTGTGTGTGTGTGTGTGTGTGTGTGTGTGTGTGTGTGTGTGTGTGTGTGTGTGTGTGTGTGTGTGTGTGTGTGGTGTGTGTGTGTGTGTGTGTGTGTGTGTGTGTGTGTGTGTGTGTGTGTGTGTGTGTGTGTGTGTGTGTGTGTGTGTGTGTGTGTGTGTGTGTGTGTGTGTGTGTGTGTGTGTGTGTGTGTGTGTGTGTGTGTGTGTGTGTGTGTGTGTGTGTGTGTGTGTGTGTGTGTGTGTGTGTGTGTGTGTGTGTGTGTGTGGTGTGTGTGTGTGTGTGTGTGTGTGTGTGTGTGTGTGTGTGTGTGTGTGTGTGTGTGTGTGTGTGTGTGTGTGTGTGTGTGTGTGTGTGGAGTGCGTGTATATCATAGTTGCATAAATTTTATGAGTGTTATTTGATTACATTATATTTTATCTGAAATTATAAGATTATTCCTGTTATTATAATTTACCTATACGCTTTAATACATATTAAAAGTTTCCACTTCCCAGGACATTCTGACGTTCTACTGCAGAAATCTACACTCTATACAAGCGGTGTGTCCAGAATAGTGAGCAGACTTTATACTCGAGATAGTCAACAAACATTACGCTCCAACTATTCAACAATCTTTATTCTTCAGATAGTCAACAAACGTAGTGCTCTGAACTGTCAATAAGAGTTAAGCTCGGAACAGTCAACATAGGTGCGCAACCATTCAGGTCACGACTAAAGCTCATTACTGACAATGGATCTTGTGAGTATAGAATCAGACTTCGCCAGTACGTCCATCAATGAGACTAAAGACGATTTCCTGCAAGATAACGACGTCATTGCAGTACACAAGTTATTTAATATAATAACAGTTTCCTACATTCCTTTCATTTTGGCCAGCAACACTTTGCTGTTCTGGGCAACGATTTTGTGCTCACATTTCCACACTCCGATGAACATTTTATTGTTCAGTTTGAGTATCGCAGATATGATGATGGGTGTACTGTGTATTCCAATGTATGTCCTGGCCTATTCGGAGAGCACACAATACACAGTATATTATAATAAATATATTTGCCTTTTCTGGTACGCGACTGTTTGGTTGTCTGCTGGCGGTTCCCTGGTGCACCTATTATTCATCTCCATAGACCGCTACATCGCCATTATGTGGCCAGTGATGTACAAGTCCTACATTACGGTGAAAACAGCTATAGCAGGCGTGATACTTCTGTGGCTTTATATACTTCTAATAGCCTTTCTTCCAATGATGGGTTGGAACAATTATAGCACACACGTCAGCGGCCCTAGACGGTGTAATTATTTCATAATAATGCCTCGATATTACGCTGTTTTGTTTGGATTTATAACTCTCTATTCATGCGTTGGGATTCCGCTTATACTGCATGTCATCGTGTGTGTTAAAATTTACAAATGCGTAAAATTATTTAGAAGTGAAAACAGTAATATGACCAAAGAACAAATCAGGAATTTCAAAGAAACTGTTAGCACTATTAAGATAACTATAATCTTAATGTTTGTTTTCATTTTTTTATGGCTACCATATCTGTTAATCGTTCCTTTTAAATACCTAAATCTGTTTACACCGAAAGAAACTGAAATTTTAAAAGTCGTGTCACAGCTGTTCAGTTTTGCAAATGCAATGGTCAATGCACCCATCTACGCTCTAGCACGAAAGGATTACAAGCAGACATACTTACTGATGCTCACAACTGTACCCTGGAAGTGGAAGAAAGGGTTAAATGAGCTAGAACGTCTAAAATCGTCGAATACCTTTGCCATTAGTAGCAATGTTTTGCTTACCAGGCACGCATCTCCCTCCTGCCTCAGTGAAAGTAATATTTCCCTTACCATACACGCATCTCCTCCTCGCCTCAATGAGAATTTGCGTGATGCGACTAAAGAAGATGCTACCTCAGAACATAATGTGACTTCTCAACTCATGTCGTATGTATAACCAGAGACAACGGCGCAAGCGGGAGCACACACATACACTCGCGCGCGCTCTAAGCATAGTGGAAGGGAGATATAGAAAGGCAGGGGGAGAAGGGTAAGGAAAGATAGACAGGTATTGACTAGAAGATGTGTAACATCAGTGCCACTCATATAGAGCAGAATATTAGTATTACCATTCAATGCCAATTACAGTGATTCGTTCAAAACATGTACTTAATATCCGTAAGCTAAATCTCTCTCTCTCTCTCTCTCTCTCTCTCTCTATATATATATATATATATATATATATATATATATATATATATATATATATATATATATATGTGTGTGTGTGTGTGTATGTGTGTGTATGTGTGTGTGTGTGTGTGTGGTGTGTGTGTGTGTGTGTGTGTGTGTGTGTGTGGTGTGTGTGTGTGTCAGAAGTTGGGGTGGCCACCGCCTAGATGAAAGTGTTATTCACTGACGTGCAACCCCAAATAGTCAGAAATTGACTAGGGACGAAATCTATATGGTTGAACGACAGATTAAGCCCTGAATATCCAACATACAGCTCCAAATGGCTAGTAACAAAATTGAAATGAACTGTGCTGAATATTCGCCAAGGAATGGGAAAGAGAAGGTTAGTAGAAGGTTAGATTTTTAAGTCTAAATTTAAGAGTATTGACAACTATCCCAGTACAGGTTTTTCTCCCTGACTGCTCTCTTCCTTGGTGTGTAAGTAAGCCCCCACCAATGTACACACAACACGTATGCACAATTGGAATTTTAAAATATAACGACTGAACTATGAGTTTAAAATAAACTACAACATTTATTGGCTATCATTATTAGTAAACATCTGATGTTTTTCAAGATGATGATGATGAAATCATATAACATATTGATAATGATAACAAACATTACATAACTTCAATGTTACTTGTCAACTATCTGGATCTGTGGTCCATATCAGCGAACTCTCCAGTAGAAACAAAACAGCTTGCTGGTATTCTGACGCCTGTCAGTCCTGCCACTACCTGGTTGTCACTCGTTCTTGAGATCTATATCCAGGCGCTCTTATTGAGAGCTAGGAAGAATGTTAAGAATGTGTTATATCTAGTTCTACATCAGTAAAATCCTAAGTACTACATATATTATAGCACATACATATACAATGACCAGTCTGGCCAAGTTTATCTTCCAGCTCTACTGCGTTCACCATCCTCCTTCTCCCTCCATATCTCTGTCCTACGGTCTTAGTCTGGGACGGGCTTTTCAATTGTCTCACATGCCTGTAATTATTACATTTCTGCCGTCCCATGTCCCTGTCGCTAATACAGACATTCTGGGTCGTACAGCCGCTCCGTCCAAAGTTGGTTTAGTAGCTCACAGGGTCGGTAATCCTGGTATCACAATAGTTCCTGATCATCCGGGCTTACAAGCCGTGACCAGTATCTGTGCCAGCTTTTCGTGAATTACCGTGAACGCACACCCACAATACACTGAAAATGTTTAGCACCATATACCCTATACCAATTGTGGATAATGTCTGTACCATTACACCTCTGCTTCCAACACAATCGAAGGCCAGTGTGCCAATGCGCACACAATAGCATAACACCACATTATTCTTTAGTGAGTTACCATATAACAAATCAACATCAACTAAACCTAAGGTATGCAAATTCAAAATGGCATATAAGGTTATTCTTACATACGTAATATGAATGCAAAAAGGAAGTAATATCCTTGTCTCCAACAAACTGGGAAACATAGTTTCCATATACGTTACAGAACAAATACAAGTCTGCAGAGTGCATGTCCAAAGTATAACAAAAATTATGCATATGACAACTTAACTATATCAAACATCCGATATGCAAACATTACATTACTTCAAAATGGACGTATAATGATACTCAACATAACAGTATAAGGCATTATTAATTAGTACTAATATTGTGTAGCTACAAAATGAGATATACAACAAGTCTAATTGAAGTGACCACACAGAACAGGCACATTGCTGATCTGCCCGGTTTAGTCACAAATTAGCCACTGCTGTGGTAAGAATTAAGGAAATAGTCAGTTGACTATATTCTGTACAACAAATGCACACACCAAAAGGCCACTAGGATAGTGTACAACGAAATAACAAGCATCTACCAAGACACCTAAAAGAATACTTAGACAATGATATGTCTTGAAATAACCTAGGTCAGATATAGACTGAAAATCAGTACATACAACTAAAAGGCTTAGATAGTTACTAAGAAATCTACATTTACTCTCTCTCTTCTCACCTGCTCGAATGTCTGACTTATTCTAAAGGGAACCGGTCTAGCATGGGTTTTTATACCTAGACTAGAAGTAGACACTTATCTCCCAGGAATTCTAGTCATAAATTCTTCCTTATCTCCCCTGGCGTTAATTGCAATTCTCACTGCAAAACTTGGCCATCACACCCTCTGGCATTCCTGATTCGGTTTTAATAGCCAACATTTACTCTTTGTGGCCAGTCCTGTCACTTCACAGCTGACCGGTTTTACAAAGTCTGTTTTCACACTTTTCAGAGTCTACCAGTCTGAGTAAACTTGGCTTGTTTACAGCCCTAGGGCTATTATCTCCACCTGGGTCAATATGTTGTTCACGCCTGGGTTGTTTGATTTCACTATCTCTGACATTCTCCACCTGGCTACAGGTAATAGCCTTTATTCAACCACTGGCCCAGTTCATTGTTGATTTAGCCAGTGTCTACCTGGGCGAGAAGGTGCCAATGTGTCTGTGTGGTGTCATAGCCCGTCTGGGTCAGCAGATTTCCAAGGTGTAGACTAATTATCTAGCTGTGTCCGTCTCAAGTCTCAAGCAGCCCATTTTACTTGCCATCTGCAAGCTTACGTCATGGCTAGAGGCTTTTTGTGAGTAATCTTACCTCACGACTAGATAGCCATGCAGCAGCGTGATTAATTCATTCTTTCTCCAATTTGGCCTCTCAAATTTGGAGACCGAGAAAATATTCTGGGATGTTAACGCGGTATTTCGCGACAATAAATATATATATATATATATAGTGGATTTGGAAACAGGCTCATTGCCACGGATCAGCTTGATAGATATATTTATTCTTGTTGCTGAAACTGCAGCTGAACTCCGTGGCTGTATATTGTGTTTGTTAATGAAGTCATTGTTACTGTCCTACGGAGCATGATGGAGTCACAAATAGCTGACATCGTCGACAGCGACTAATAGTGTCGTTTAGAGCGGATATAATTCATTTGAATTACATATGTGACTTCTTTCTCTTGAGCACAGCTCAATAAACGTTATCTTGAATGTTAGACATTACATTTGAGTACCGCATCTCTCTGATATTCTCCTCGCAGTGTTACACTTAATTATATACAAGTGTTCTTTCTTTACCTCTGAACCACTCACACTGTGCACAAGTCGAATGCAAGCTTGAAAACTCAACGCACATCGTTTTTCCATACTCTATTGGCTAATCACAAAATACACTTCATTTATTAGCGCAATTACTCAACGTTACCAGTTACCAGAACAATTCAGCAACCACAATTACTAACAACATTCTACTAGCGACTCGCCGAAAGTGTCGCATAAAGCATGAACTCCGTAGCTTCAGCGCCGACTCTCAGGAGTCTCCGGGAAAATGCACCCTTGAACGCAGCGTCTTTAGCGTTAAAGTGCTTTTCACGCTGATGTGATCATCGCTCGTGGCGGGTAACTTTGCACGGTCTCCTCGTATAGACCGCACTTGATCTAACCCATGCCATGATCTTTTTTTTTCTCTCCATAAACTGGATCAAGGCACTAAACCAGTCTCTCTCTCTCTCTCTCTCTCTCTCTCTATATATATATATATATATATATATATATATATATATATATATATATATATATATATATATATATATATATATATATATATAAACATGATACTATTTTAATACGTCACTAAAATGACAGAAATTGAAAGTGTTGTGTTCAGTTTACAATTTGCAATAAAGTTCAACCCGTTTATAGCTCGGTTCTTAATCAGCCCCAATGAATAACATCGCGATAGAAGTGGATCCATCTATATAAATGTAGTCGCTTTCTGCATTTAATTTACATCTATTGTCAACACTGTTGATTATTGTACAAGATGAAAATTGATCCATAAACAGTATCATGACTCGAACACTCGAATATGTTGGTCATATTCAACATCACAAGGGCTTGGAAAGTCATGGTTCTGAATGAAGGAGCATGCTTTGCCCAGCATGGATATGGACACAGGACGTCGGAGGAACAGTGGGCATGAACATGCGCCAGGTAGGGGAGCTGGCAATGAATGGAGAATCTGTCGGCGGGCTGTGATGAGGGCGATGTTTTACAGAAGACTTGCTACAAGATGTGGCTCAACGTTATGTGCCCGTTGTGTGCCACAATCATTTCAATACTATTGAACAGCACGATATACAATTTGAAATGTGTTAATAATGAATTGTTCAATAAAGTATGTAAGAAAGTAATGCCCGTGTTGTTTTTAGAATCTTTGTATAAACACTCTTTTCATCATCATGTGCCATGCCGATAAGCATGGCGTTCATGATTCGCCATCTCACACGATGACCAGAGTCTCGGATCAGCTCTGTGTTCTTGTCTCGACCATGCCGAAGCCATCCAGATATTTCATAAAAACCATTAGATACGTGTAGCTGGACACTTACTAAACATGCTGAACAGCGCATAAATGCCTTTGAATATAAATGTTATAGACGAGTTCTAGGAATATCTTAGATAAAGAAAAATTAAAAAAAAAAAAAAAAAAAAAACAAATGCGTCCATACTTCAAGAGCTGAATATTGAAGAAGGTTTGCTATTAAAGACGATAAAACAAAGACAATTGAAATATTTTGGTCACTTGAAACGTCATGAAAGTTTGGAGAGAACAATAATGGAGGGGTATATGCCTGAGAAGAGAGGAAGAGGAAGGTCAAAGAGAAGATGGGTGCAGGATGTAGCGGCTGATCTCCAGATGGGTGGATAAGACGCGGGACATCTTGCTTATGATGGAGAGGTTTTCCGTAACGTTGTTATGGGAGCGAGGTTCTGTAAAGGACATGAGACTGAATGAATGAATTAATTAATTAATTAATGAACGAACGAACGAACGAACGAACGAATGAATGAATGAATGAATGAATGAATGAATGAATGAATATATACTGCTGCAGCCGTTGCTGCTGATCTATCTCGTAGTCCATTAACATTGCCGGGTCGATAGCCGTTTGGGTCAGTCCGTTTATACTTCTTGGTTTTTCTACGAGCAGTATGAAGATCCCCTGCCGGCTTGCTAGGCCAGTCGCAGGTTTAGGACACTAATCTGACCACAGGGAGTCCATCCCCTATGGCGAGCCATAGCCCCGTTAGCCCATGACCTCGCGGTCATGGTTGCCCGGTCTGCACCACTTGGAGGTGGGGGTTGACTTGTGTAGTCTGCGGGTCATCGGCAGGCTACTAATTTTCGCTCTTCACCCCTCCTTGGGAGAGGCTAGCCGATCCTAACCCTGCTAGGACGCTAGATACTAAAAGCCAAATTGATTTTATATTAACAAGAAATAACAGAAAGAGAAATATATTAGATGCAAGAGCAGTGCCCAATTTCAGTATAAACACAGATCATAAAGCAGTCGTTGCCACAATAAGAACCATTAGAAGAAGAAGACAAAGAGCAGGAAAATACATGCCATGCGAATCAGTAAACTTAAAAAACCTTAAAGACGAGGCAGTAAGGGAAAATTATGAGAAAGAACTAACTGAACTCTTTGTAAAATTACCTACGGAAAGAAAAACAGTGGAAGAAGAATGGGAGATGTTCAAATCAAGCATTTTAAATACTGCAAAAATAACATGCGGAACCTCGAAAAAACGCAAAACACGGATAAAGAAAATAACAAGTTGGTGGAACGCAGAAGTAAAGAAAGCGGTAAAAGAAAAAAAGGAAAAATATAAAAAGTGGTTGAAGAGCAACAGGAATGTGATTACAGAGAATACAGAATAGCGAGAAGACATGTGAGTAGAATAGTAAAGAGGGAAAAACAAAAAGACTGGGAAGAGTATGGAGAAACCCTAAATAAAAACTACAAGGAGGCAACCAGAAACTTCTACAAAAAGATAAGTGCAATGCGAACCAGAGGAGAACCCTTTGACCCAACTGAAATAATTAACAGCGAAAATGGAGAACCAATAAGTGAACAAAAACAGATCCTAATAAGATGGAAGCAGTATTTCGAACAACTTCTCAACATCCCATCAGATGTCACAGGAATTCAAGAGACCTACACAGATGTCACCGAGGAACTAGAACCAGACATACTAAAAGAAGAAATTATAGAAGCCATCAGATTAGCCCATTAAACAAATCACCAGGACAGGATGAAATACCAAATGAACTAATTAAAGCAGCAAGGGAAGTAGGAACAGCTTGGCTACATAGACTATTCAACCATGTTTGGGTAGAACAACAGACACCACGAGACTGGGGGAAACGCCATAATTATCCCAATTTGGAAAAACAAAGGCAGCAAAAGAGATTGCACACAATACAGAGGCATTTCACTGTTGAGTCATACTGGGAAAATATTTTGCAAAATTCTTGAAAAAAGATTACGAACTACTTTAGAACCCCAGCTAAGCGAAACGCAGCTTGGATTTAGGAAAAACAAAGGATGCACAGACGCCATTTTTGCTCTTAGACAACTTATAGAAAAATCAATTGAATTCAATGAAACACTCTACTTAGCCTTTGTCGACCAAGAAAAGGCATTTGATAGGGTAGATAGAAACAAGCTGTGGGAAATCCTTAAACAATATGGAGTGAGTACACATCTAACAAACCTATGCAGAAGTTTATACAACAACAGTGAATGCATAGTGAGAGCAACTGGAGAACACTCAGAACCCTTCACCATAAGATCTGGAGTACGACAAGGTTGTGTCCTGTCCCCTCTCTTGTTCATAACATATATAGACAACATATGTAAAGAAACCAGCCAAGCAGAGACAGCAAGAATACCGCATGACGAGAACACAGAAGAAGAACCATCTGCAAATCTAACCATTAGAGAACTCCTGTTTGCGGACGACCAAGCACTAATAGCAAAATCAGAAGCTGAATTACAAGACCACATGAATAGTCTAAACGAAATGTGTAGGGAACATAACATGAAAATTAGCACAAGCAAAACAGAGGTAATGACTATAACTAAAGAAGAACAAACAGCAACAATTCACCTAAACGAACATCCCTTGAAACAAGTAAAGAGCTTCAAGTACCTAGGAAGTATAATATCATCAAATGGCAGATCAGAAGACGAGATCGAAAATAGGTGCAATAAGGCAAATCAACTCATTGAACAAATGGCACCAATACTAAAGAACAAACATGTATCAATAACTACTAAGAAAGCACTTTACAACACAATCTTCCTACCAACTCTGTGCTACCAATGCCAAACCTGGACAATGACAGAAAAAGAGAAAAGAAAAATCACAACAACAGAAATGAGGTTTCTGAGAAGAATACTCAACGTATCAAGAAGAGATAAGATCAGAAATGAAGAAATCAGGACTAAAGTAGGGGTTAAAGCTGCTCTAGATTTTATTAGAAAGCAGCAAGTCAAATGGTTTGGCCATGCAAGTAGGCTACCAGTCAACAGCATGCCACAAAACAAAAAAAAATGGGGGGGGG
>JACEFZ010002067.1:0-135000 GCA_014155875.1 Cepaea nemoralis
GTTGTTGATGTCTTGGCAAGTTTGTTGTTGATGTCTTGGCAAGTTTACGTTCAGTAGTTTACCATTGCTTTTCGAACGACCGGCACCCATAACATAGCGTAAAAACCAGCGCAACGTTGTCTCCTGCCAAATCGCTCGCAGCTGCATTTCGAACGTGGGTATACGGGATTACGAACAGCGTCCGTAATATCTTCGCCACGGAGAACGGCGCAAGTATTGTACAGAATGAGTATCCGGCCCTTGCTCGTCATTTTGTCAGTTATCAGGCCCGCGCTCGTTATTTTGTCAGTTAACCGGCCCGCCGTGAAAAAAGTGTGGTGACCCCTGTTGTAGATTATGAGCTATGCTTACCAACCGCCATTCTCGAGAAATAAAACCAGCTCCCGCAGTCAACAATAAACCCTCAGTATTCATGCTCTGTCTTGCGAATCAGCGACTTCCTTCGAGCGATGTTAGTTAGTTAGTTAGTTAGTCGACAGATCATCCTCGTTGCACATCGGACCATTCAGTCCATAAGTGCTCGGATCCCCTCCTCAGCAAATCCCGCAGCGTGTAGCGGCTAACGACGCTAGTTCTGTGTTGGTTTATCAATCGTCTTTGGCTTCCTGCGTAGTGTTCTTGTTTGGCCACCCCTCTTTTAATTTGCTGCTCTCGCAGTCTGGCCATTGTTGTAGATTCACAGTCATCACTTGGTTCTTGCAAAAGTCTCACTTCTCGTAGAGCATTCAGAATGTCAGCCTGGTCCATGGCGCGTCCGCCCTCCACAGTAGCCTCACCTGCGAGCTTGTCAGCCCGTTCATTTCCTTGTACTCCCGCATGACCTGGCACGAAGATGAAACTAATCTTTGCCAGCCGAGACCGCTTCAGAGGCAGCAACCATTCTCTTCGGATCGACCCCTCCTCTATCCTCTTGATCATGTTCATTGAGTCGCTAAGGAAACAAGCCCTAGTGAATGTCTGTGTCTCGAGCCACTGTCATTTGTCAGATGAAAGATAAATCTCCACCGGACGGACAGTGATGCCTTCGTATGTCAGTCACGAGAGTAGTAGGAGACACGCAAACTACTTAGTAAATATGGATCCGGATCCAGCTGATGACGTTATTTTTAACTATACGAAAGGTGTACCTCCATATTGATGACATCAAAAACCGGATCAATTTCGGACCACATATTTTCAAAAATTGGCGGGTATTTTCTTGAGTCTGGGTGACCACTTCCGGTTGTCGTGATGACTACTTCCGGTCCAGGGGCGCGCGGGCGGGCGCGACAAGGTACATCCACCGGCCGCCTCGGCTTCCCCCGACCGCTTTCGAGCCCATTCAAAGACAGTGATGCATGTGGAATACTTATATAGATAAGTAGACCAAATAGTTACCGGGCACCTGGGTTCGAGTCCCAGTGTGTGTATGCGTGTGTGTGTGTGTGTGTGGTAGGCCGATGTGAGGGCGCAAGGGAATAGTCCCCTACCCCGGATATTATCCATTGCCCAACGCACTGGAGGGCCACCAACCCGCTTTCCTACTGACAGGAAAATTGAGAATGGCGAGCCACGAAGTCCCGATCGTAGTACATACTACAATTTGATCTGACCCAAAAGATATCTTGGGCATAGTCAGCGTTAGGAAAAAAGTCTGAAGCCAGATTACGGCTAATAATTCCATATATGGGTATAATGCTACAATTAATAAACACGTAATACCATATAGATAGTGATTAATTCTAGAGACCATACCACTAGAGACCAGTCTCAATACTACACATTCAATTAACTTAACATAATCAGTGAAATCTCCAAATTAATCATTAAAATAATACTTTTAGAAAGAACTCCAGTTATTTCCCATGCGTATTTTGGAAATATTTGTGTCCCCTTGATACTGACAAAACATGTGGCGTGGCATCTGCGCTTACTGTAATATCACAGTAACCGATTAACGTATGATAGTGAACTTTTGAATATAGTGGTCTTAAATTGCGCTGAATCGCATGAGCACATTACAAAATGTATTTAAAAAAATAATCTGAGGCACTTTGCTTGGGTGACAATGAAGTAATCTCATGAAACAGCTGCGTAAATGGTAACATAGCACTACAATTTATGTCAAAAATTTTACATCTCGAAAGGCAAAACCTGTCGGTATGCATGGATGGTGACAAATATGCTTTAGTTTGCAGTAATCTCACAAAAGCGGTAAAAACTGCATCAGCGAGGCAAGCGCGTGCGCGTAGAAAAATATGTAAATATCGGCTTTCACCTGAAATATGTTTATAACTGCTTGGGTGCCAATGAAGTATTCACATGAAAGGTGCGTAAATATGACCAGAAAAATAAACAAATATTGACAAAAATTGTACATCTCGAAGGACAAAACCTGACGGTATGCGTGGCTGATGACAAATATGATTTCGTTTGCAGTAATCGCACAAAAGCGGTAAAAAAAAACGGCATCAACGAGGCGTGCGCGTATGTAAATATCGGCGTTCACCTGAAATATGTTTATAACTACTTGGGCGCCAAGGAAGTATTCACATGAAAGGCGCGTAAATATGAACAGAAAAATCAACAAATATTGTCAGAAATTATACATCTCGAAAGGCAAAACATGTCGGTATGAGTGGATGGTGACAAATATGCTTTAGTTTGTAGTAATATCTCAAAAAGCGGTAAAACTGCATCAGCTAGGCAAGCCATGGGCATGTCATGTGAATCAAGCTCCGGACATGTCTTTAGCTCTAAAAATTAGCGCACTATCACAGAATACCACTCAGACATTAACAAGGTACCTTAGGTTAATCCTAGATGCAATACAAACCTGCGACGATAAATCTAAAGCATGCGAGGCAAGCCCCGGGCATCTCATGCGAATCAAGCTCCGGACATGTCTCTAGCTCTACAAATTAGTGTACTATCGCAGAATACCACTCAAACATTAACAAGGTACTTTAGGTCAATCCCAGGCGCAATACAAACCTGTGACGATAAATAAAAAATATGCGAGGCAAGCCCCGACCACGTCATATGAATCAAGCTCCGGACATGTCTTTAGCTCTAAACATTAGCGCACTATCACAGAATACCACTCAAACATTAACAAGGTACCTTAGGACATTACAAACCGCAATACAAACCTGTAACGATAAATCAAAAGCATGCGAGGCAAGCCCTGGGCATCTCATGCGAATCAAGCTCCGGACATGTCTTTAGCTCTAAAAATTAGTGTACTATCGCAGAATACCACTCAACATTAGCAAGGTACTTTAGGTCAATCCCAGACGCATTACAAGCATGTGACTTTAAATCGAAAATATGCGAAGCAAGCCCCGTGCATGTCATGCGAATCAAGCTCCGGACATTCTCTAGCTCTTAAAAGTAGCATATTATAGCAGAATACCACTCAGACATTAGCAAGGTACTTTAGGTCAATCCCAGACGCATTACAAACATGTGACGGAAAATCGAAATCGTGTGAAGCAAGCCCCGGGCATGTCATATTAATCAAGCTCCGGACATGTTTTTGGCTCTAAAAATTAGCGCACTATCACAGAATACCACTCAGACATTAACAAGGTACGTTAGGTCATTGCCAGAAGCACTGAAAACCTGTGACGATTTTGTCCGACTAAACCTTGCTCATAATCATAGAGGAGAGGTGTAATCACGACACCAGTCGAGGAAGTCATATCTTTTACCTAACAGTTAGTGGCTCATACATCAACGAGTGTAAACCACATGATAACAGATGTATAAGTCTACACACGAACACAAGAAAACTGGCGCAACTAGATCTCTTTATTGTTTCCAAACGGAATGTTTCATGCAGAAATGTAATTGTTAATTTGTGTATAATTTTATTGTTGAAATTGTATTTTTTTCATTCAACGATAGTGACTTATTACATAAGATACATTTAATTGTCTGAAATACAGCTGTTGTTTGCATAGGGGACAGGCGAATATCTCTAGTAGGTTGGGGATGTAAAATGACAACATGAGATATTGTTTCCCATTTTTGATCACGATAACATCGACACCAGGACTGGTAAGACATTTACAACAACGAATAGGTTAGCAAAATGAGTCCGGGAGAACAGAATGCTTACTGTCAGACCAAAATTACTTGTCTATCCGCCATGAGTCCTTTGTATGTTTATGGCAGTGAAGCCTGGTTACCCTACTCACTCTACGCTTTAACACACATTGCCACCTGTGCTGTGTGCGAGGGATATTAAGTGCTGTGACAAATCAAACCATAGAGCAGTATTTGAAAGAGCCGGCTGTATAACACGTTGATCCATGTTCAGTCTTCGTAGACCTAGATGGACACATAGAGAGGTAATGAAAGTATCGATGCGCGATTTGAGACGTGTAACATCGCTGGTTAGGCCAGCTGACACGTGCCATGTCATGTTACATGAGTCGCCTAAGGTCGAGCTGGGACAGTTTGTTGTGTTCGTATGTAGAATTATACATCTGCTATCATGCACTAGCCTCTCGCTGATGTATGAGCCACTAGTTGTTAGGTAAAAGAATGTCTTCCTCGACTGGTGTCGGTGGTGAAGCGTGACAATGAGCAGCCAAGTTGTAAAACATGTATAGGTCTTGAAAATGAGTTCCTGGAGAAAGATGTAAAGTCCGTGTAGACACATAGAGAGGTAATGAAAGTGTCGATGCGCAATTTGAGACGTGTAACGTTGTTGTTAATGACATCTTGACACATACCATATCATGTTACCTGAGTCGCCTAAGATCGAGTTGGGACAGTTTTGTTGTGTTCGTGTGTAGACTTATACATCTGCTATCATGTGGTATACACTTGTTGGTGTATGAGGCACTAATTGTTAGGTAAAATACATGTCTTCCTCGAATGGTTTCGTGTTTACACCTCTCCACTATGATTATGAGCAAGGTTTAGTCGGACAATGTGATGACTTGGTTATAGTTGTGTATGGTACAGTCGAAACTGCCTTATATTGTATTGAGGTCGGGATGGTTATGGGGCTTCGGGGTCTCCAGGTCTGGTGTCCGCCTCGAGTGCTGGAGGTCCCGGGTTCAGGCCCCGGCGAGGACCAGGATTTATTTAAAAAATCCACCGGGACTTCCAGTAATTTCCCCTGGTCTCTAGGTAGTGAGATCGGACGCCCGTGTGTATTGTTGCGCACGTAACAAATCCCTTGGCAGTTGGAAATCGAAAAAGAGTAGCCTAACGGCGCTGCCCGGGCAAAATTTCGAGTTAAAAATCTACCCAAGTATTTCAGGATCCTCGGCGGTGCTACGGAGTTCATGCACTGAGCTGAGTTTCTCCAGACTCAGGTTTGAGTTAGGAGGAGAACGGAGCACTTATGGGTTGCAACCGTGTGCCGTGATGTTGATCCATAAACTAAACTAAACTAAACTAAACTGAGGTCGGGATGTTCTGTGGTGTTACTTGGTGGACCATCCTAACGGATATAGACAAGAGAGAGAGAGAGAGAGAGAGAGAGAGAGAGAGAGAGAGAGAGAGAGAGAGAGAGAGAGAGAGAGAGGAGAGAGGGAGAGGGAGAGAGAGAAAGAGATCATTTGAGCCTTCAGCTGCAATGTTGACGCTGTCGTGGAATAACTCCCATACATCGTGACCCTCGTGAGTTAGCGCCCCTACTCCTATAGTGGTCTTGGAAACAGGTTTCTGGGTAACGACGCATAGATCCGTATGGACAGGTAGAGAGATAATGAAAGTGTCGATGCGCGATTCGAAACATGATAACGGCGTTGGTTATGACAGTTGACACGTGACATGTCATGTTACATGAGTTTGTCTAAGGTCGAGATGAGCTTCTGGAGAAAGAGGTAAAGTCCATATAGACACATCGAGATGTAATGAACGCGTCGATGCGTGATTTCAGGCGTGTAACATCACTGGTTGAATATGGGCTTTCCATCACATGTAGTACATCTCATAAAAATGCTATATCATATCTAGACCAAAAAGCAGCAGTTAGAATAGATGGCGAGACATCAGATTGGTTTGACATCAAGTAAGGAGTCCGTCAGGGCTGCGTGCTGTCACCCTATTTGTTTAACCTGTACGCCGAAAATGTAATGAGAAATGTAAGAGATGATATAAACACGGAGCCATATGATGCCCTAAATATCGGCGGTCATGACATACCAGAGATTTGATATGCTGATGATACAGTATTACTATCCACAACACAGAATGGCATAGAAAACCTAATAGCCTCAACACAATTGAATAGTGAAAATCACAACTTATATCTTAACATAGCAAAAACTAAGATAATGCATACAGATAAAACTACAATGGAGAAAGAAATATACATTAATGGGAGAAAATTGGAGGTGGTGGAAAATTTTGAATATCTTGGGTCATTGATTACCAATAATGGTGACACAATGAAAGAAATTAAACGGCGACTATCCATTGCTCTTCAAAGACTAAAACAGATGAATAAATTATGGAGTGGGACAGACAGAACTACAAAAATTAGATTTTTAAGAGCATGCATCTTTCCCATTGCAACATACGCCTGTGAGACATGGACACTTACTAAACAAGCTGAACAGCGCATAAATGCCTTTGAACATAAATGTTATAGACGAGTTCTAAGAATATCTTGGGTAAAGAAAAGAACAAATGCATCCATACTTCAAGAGTTGAATATTCGAGGAGGGATGGCTATTAAAGACGATAAAACAAAGAAAATTAAATATTTTGGTCACTTGAAACGTCACGACAGTGTGGAGAGAACAATAATGGAAGGGTATATGCCTGGGAAGAGAGGAAGAGGAAGGCCAAAGAGAAGATGGGTGCAGGATGTGGCGGATGATCTCCAGATGGGTGTATCAGACGCAGGACATCTTGCTTGTGATCGAGAAGTTTTCCGGAAGGTTGTTATGGAAGCGAGGTTCTGCAAAGGACATGCTACTGAATGAATGAACATCACTGGTTAGGTCAGCTGACACGTGCCATGTCATGTTACATGAGTCGCCTAAGGTCGAGATGAGATAGTTTGTTGTGTTCGTATGTAGAATTATACATCTGCTAGGTTGTGCTATACACTTGTTGGTGTATGAGCCAGTAGTTGTTAGGTAAAAGAATGTCTTCCTCGACTGGTGTCGGTGATGAAGCGTGACACTGAGCACAGCACACAAGTCGTAAAACATTCCTTGGTCTTGAAAATGAGTTTCTAGAGAAAGATGTCCGTATAGACACATAGAGAGGTAATGAAAGTGTCGATGCCCAATTTGAGACGTGATAACGGCGCTGGTTAGGACAGTTAACACGTGACATGTCATGTTACATGAGTCGTCTAAGGTCGAGTTGCGCCAGTTTTGTTGTGTTCGTGTGTAGACATATATCTGTTATCATGTGGTTTACACTCGTTGATGTATGAGCCACTAACTGTTAGGTAAAAGATATGTCTTCCTCGACTGATGTCGTGATTACACCTCTCCTCTATGATTATGAGCAAGGTTTAGTCGGATAAAATCGTCACAGGTTTGCAGTGCTTCTGGCAATGACCTAAGGTACCTTGTTAATGTCTGAGTGGTATTCTGTGATAGTGCGCTAATTTTTAGAGCCAAAAACATGTCCGGAGCTTGATTCATATGATATGTCCGGGGCTTGCCTCGCATGATTTCGATTTCATGTCACATGTTTGTAATGCGTCTGGGATTGACCTAAAGTACCTTGCTAATGTCTGAGTGGTATTCTGTGATACTATGCTAATTTGTAGAGCTAGAGACATGTCCGGAGCTTGATTCGCATGAGATGCCCGGGGCTTGCCTCGCATGATTTCGATTTATCGTCACAGGTTTGTATTGCGGTTAGTAATGGCCTAATGTACCTTGTTAATGTCTGAGTGGTATTCTGCTGTAATATGCTACTTTTTAGAGCTAGAGACATGTCCGGAGCTTGATTCGCAATACATTCACAGTGCTTGCCTCGCATATTTTAGATTTATCGTCACATGATTGTAATGCGTCTGGGATTGACCTAAAGTACCTTGATAATGTGTGAGTGGTATTCTGCGATAGTACACTAATTTGTAGAGCTAGACACATGTCCGGAGATTGAATCGCATGAGATGCCCGGTGCTTGCCTCGCATGCTTTAGATTTATCGTCACAGGTTTGTATTGCATCTGGGATTAACCTAAGGTACCTTGTTAATGTTTGAGTGGTATTCTGTGATAGTGCGCTCATTTCTAGAGCTAAAGACATGTCCGGAGCTTGATTCGCATGACATGCCCGGGGCTTGTATCGCTGATGCAGTTTTACCGCTTTTTGTGAGATTACTGCAAACTAAAGCATAGTTATCACCATCCACACATACCGACAGGTTTTGCCTTTTGAGATGTATAATTTCTGACAATATTTGTTGATTTTTCTGTTCATATTTACGCGCCTTTCATGTGAATACTTCCTTGGCGCCCAAGTAGTTATAAACATATTTCAGGTGAACGCCGATATTTACATACGCGCACGCGCTTGCCTCGTTGATGCCGTTTTTTACCGCTTTTGTGCGATTACTGCAAACTAAATCATATTTGTCATCAGCCACGCATACCGACAGGTTTTGCCCTTCGAGCTGTACAATTTTTGACAATATTTGTTTATTTTTCTGGTCATATTTACGCACCTTTCATGTGAATACTTCAATGGCACCCAAGCAGTTATAAACATATTTCAGGTGAAAGCCGATATTTACATATTTTTCTACGCGCACGCGCTTGCCTCGCTGATGCAGTGTTTTACCGCTTTTGTGTGATTACTGCAAAATAAAGCATATTTGTCACCATCCACGCATACCGACAGGTTTTGCCTTTCGAGATGTACAATTTTTGACATAAATTGTAGTGTATGTTACCATTTACGCAGCTGTTTCATGAGATTACTTCATTGGCACCCAAGCAAAGTGCCTCAGATTATTTTTTTTTATAAATATTGTGATGTGCTCACGCGATTCAGCGCCATTTAAAACCACTATATTCAAAAGTTCACTATTATACGTTAATCGGTTACTGTGATATTACAGTAAGCGCAGATGACACGCCACATGTTTTGTCAGTATCAAGGGGACACAAATATTTCCAAAATACGCATGGGAAATAACTAGAGTTCCTTCTAAAAATATTATTTTAATGATTAATTTGGAGATTTCACTGATTATGTTAAGTTAATTGAATATGCACTATTGAGACTGGTCTCTAGTGGTACGGTCTCTAGAATTAATCACTATCTATATGGTATTTCGTGTTTATTAATTGTGGCAATATACCCATATATAGAATTATTAGCCGTAATCTGGCTTCAGACATTTTTCCTAAGGCTGACAATGCCCAAGCTATTTTTTGGGTCAGATCAAATTGTAGTTTGTACTACGATCGGGACCTCGTGGCTCGCCATTCTCCATTTTCCAGAATGGTAGAATTTCCGCAGTTCAAGTTAAAAACGACACACACTCCTTTGTCATAGTCAACATACACGCACCACCTAACTACAATTATCAACCTCTTTTTTATGAACATTTAGACGACTTACTAACACAGACATATAGAGGACAAAATATTGTTCTTGCCGGTGATTACAATTGTGTTCTTGAAGATTTAGACTTGGTGGGTGGGGAGGTGAAAAAACAGCTGAGGAGAGCCGGCAGGGACAGCTTACATCAACTTGACACACTACGAAATATCATCGACACACACAACCTCACAGACGCATTCAGGCATACACACCCCGACAGTAGAGAAACGACATACACAAACAAAACACACAACAGATCATCTAGATTAGACCGGATTTATACGCCCGCAACACATCACATCATACAAACCAAACACCTACGAGAAACTTTAGATTACACAGACCACAAAGCAATACTAGCACACATCAGCACAAACAGCACAAACAGCACAAACACGCAGCCAAACAAAAGGTCACCTCACTGGAAGTACAATAATTCACTATTGGAACACTCAGAATATGTAAAATATATGACACAGCTCATACACACGTACACAGACAATATACCGACTGAGAACATCACACAATACTGGGACTTATTGAAAAACACCATACGAAGCAGAACACAACATCTAGCAACCATGATCCACAAAGACAGACTAAGACAGGAGCGCATCATACAGACAGCCATACGACTAACAAAACAAACAGACAGAGATGCACATCACTTACACACATTAGAAGCACAACTAGAAGAACACCAACAACACAGATATCTGGGTGCTCTTCTCAGAACAAAACTCAACACAATTACACAAGAGACAGCTACGAGGCAATATTTGGCAATAGAACAGAATGTACAACGTAACAGACAAACAAGCAAAATATCAGACATGCAAGGAAATATGCAAACAGAAACACCACACATAGAAACTGCTTTCCAACAACACTACACACAACTATTCACAGCAGAGACAGGCGACACACAGATACAAGACAACTTCTTACAGTACACAAAGAAATTATCTGACACAGACAAAGACACACTGGACACAGAACTGACACTGACAGACATAACACAGGCACTAAGCACACTAAACAAAGACAAAACTCCAGGACCAGACGGTTTGACAGTAGAATTCTACCAACACTTCTTTCCTATTCTAGGCAACCTTCTCCTCAAAGTCTATCAGGAAGCCTTTGACAAAAAACATCTTCCAGACAGCTGCAACATGTCTTACATTACACTCATATGCAAGGATAAAACTGACAAAACACAACTGAAGAACTACAGACCAATTTCCTTACTCAACACAGACTACAAGATACTCGCCAAATCACTCACCAACAAACTTAAACCTTTCATGCCAACACTAATACACCCAGACCAACAGTGCAGTGTAAAAGACAGAAATATACACAACCACACACACCTCATTAGAGACATTATTAACTACACCCATGGAAAAGACTGTCCATCCTCCATCTTATCCTTGGATCAAGAGAAGGCCTTCGACATAATTTCCCACACTTACCTACATAGGACACTAGAACACTGTAACATAGGAGAGTACTACAGGCAGTGGATACAGATCTTGTACAAAAATCCTGAGAGCAGAGTGTTGGTGAACCATTCACTGACAGCTAGCTTCAGGCTCACGAGATCTGTAAGACAAGGATGTCCCTTATCACCACTCCTGTATGTGCTCACTCTAGAACCTTTATTAGAGAAGATAAGGCAAGACACTAGTATTAAAGGAACCTTCCTGCACGGGATAGGAGAGCAGAAGCTCATCGCCTATGCAGATGACACTGCCTTCTTTCCCACCAGCAACACATCAATAAGGAATATACTCCACACCTTTACCCATTTTGGAAAAGGCAGTGGAGCCAAAATTAATGCACAGAAATCACAGATAATGGGCCTGGGAAAGTGGAAACAAAAGGCTGATTTCCCTCCAGATCTGAAACACATAGACACCATGAAGCTGTATGGGATAAAATTTCCATGCGATCCCACAGAAACACACAGACAGACATGACACGCACTGACCGAACAGATCACAGACATGTTACACAGGTATAGGTACAAGACATCCACAATATTTGGTAGAAGCACAATAGTCAACACATACATATTACCCAAAATAATATATTTAGCGACAGTACTGGACCCTCCTAAACAGACCGTCACAAACATAAACAAACAAATCAGACGCTTCATCTTCACCAACACGATACACAGCATTAAACACAAAACTCTCATACAAGACAGGAAACAAGGCGAGATTTCACTACAGAACATCCAGACAAAAATACTGTCACTTAGAATATCAGTCACATAGGTAAAATCATCAGACACCCAGAACAGTACAGACTAGCACTATACTACATAGGCCACAACATCAAACATCTCACACCTCTTAACAATGCAACTGCACACTACCAGGGAAGACTGCCAACATTCTATCAGACATGCATACAGGCAATAAAAGGACATGAACAGTTAATACAGCAAACAACACACACAATATATAAACATTTAGTTAGAGAACAAACACCATCACTAAGACTTAGGATTAAAAGAGGACACAAATACTTCATGACTGACTTCACATGCACCTTTTCAAACCTACACAACAAACACATAACACCAAAAGCTAGGGAGATCACATATAGACTGTTATACAGTATGACCCCCACAACACAGGTAGAAGCATACATATCCAAACAATGTCAATTATGTAGAAACAACACACAAGAGACAGAGGAACACATTTATTATACATGTCCAACAATTACTGCCACACGCGCAACACTCAAACACCTCATACAAACACACACAGGCAAACAAACCGACATATATAAAGCAATTTTTCTCAATACTATACCAATGACATCTAAGGACATACATACAAAACTACTTGTAGCACTTTCTTACTACAGACAACTTATATGGACCTGCAGAAATTTTGCCAGATACAAACACCACACATATAACACACCTTTAGTTTCCTTTATGTACACACACAAAATATCACAACTCTTTCCAGAGTTGGTATAAATGGTATACCAACTCTGGCAATTTTGGTAATTTTTTGGTAATTTTGGTACACATGAGTGAGAGAAAGAAAGAAGAAACTGTGAGTGAATGATTAAAAAGATCACATATGGTCAAAAGACCAATGGAAAATCCCTTATGTAAAGAATAGTGGAAGTATAAATGCTTGTTTTATTTGTTTCAAATGATGGTTTCACCCTTATAGACAAGGGGGAAAAGAAAAAAGGAGAAAAGAAAATTTAACTCCTCCCATTCCAATGTACTATTTATGGAATGTTTTGCTTTAAATGCACTTGTTGTGCTATACTACCACCACTACTAAGATTATCACTTTAGTAAATAAACTCACATATTTGGTATACTATTATCATTATTATTATTATTTAATTATTATTGTTATTATAATGATTATCATCATTATTATTATGACTATCTTTATTCTACCTTTACTATCCTTAATATCATTAATGTTATAAGTATTATTGATATCAACATTATTATTTTACAATTTCATCTCCCCCCCCCCCCCTCCATCGCTTACAGTTTGTTGCCTTTGCTACTAACCCCACTGGTGGGTTCAAACTTTTGTCCTGCCTGTGCCATCATTACTAGGGTGGTCAGGGGAGCATTGATGGAATTGAACAATTGGTGGAAGGGTAGAGCGGGAAACAAAAATGTAAAGATTTCCCTTTCTCTTAGTCACCCCCTTTGAATCATGTGAGTGAGTGTTGAATGAATTAATAAATACAAAAACACATATGGTTATCAAACCAATGATACTGTAAAAATTTATGCAAATACAAATGTTTGGTTAATTTTTATCAAAAAAAGAAAGAGAGAGCAAAGAGGGAAATATGAATGAACCCCTACATTTAGGGGGGAAAAAACAAGGAGGAAAATATAACCCACTCCTTTACTCCAAGTATTACTAAAAACTGCAGTTTGCATGTGTATGTACCTGCTAGGCTATGTTTAACACCATTACAAAGAAAATCACCCTAGCAAATGGAATCACATATTGTAAAAATGTTTATCATTTTCATAACTATTATTACCTTTGCTGTTTTTTAAAATTGCTGTTATTACCCTCAGTATGTCTCCTCCTGTCATTATTATTATTATCATCATTAGTAATAAACCAAACCCCTTTCCCATGTGCCCCCCCTCCCCTTGCTCATGGTTTGTTGCTGCCTTTGTGGATACCCACACCGGTTTGGTTCAAATATTTATCCTGCCTTTACCATCATTGCCCAGAGAGGGGGGGGGGGGGGGGGTAATGGCATTGGTGGAGTGAAACCAAATTGGTGAGAGGGTGGCAAGGGAAACAAAAATGTAAAGATTGTAAAAATGTGTGCTAATACTGATGCTTGTTTTACTTTTTACAATAAGTAATTTAAAAAAAAAACACACACACACAAGAGGAAGGGAAAAAATGAATGAACCCTTACAAATAAGACCCAAAAAAAATAAGCAAGGAGGAAAAGATAACCAACTCCTTTTACTTCTACTATGTTGCAATATATATGTACCTACTATGCTATGCTAACACCATTCCTAGGAAAATCATTCTAGCAAATGGAATCACAGTTTTGGAAAGTGGGATCATTATGATAACTATTATCATCATTGCTGTTACTATCAGTACTGTTATCACCCTCAGTAGGCAAATGTTAGTCACCATTATTATTGATGTATTTGGTTTTAGTTGCATTATTATTATTATAGTAACCTTTATTAATATATAACCTCATCTCCCATGAGACCCCCCCCCCCCCTTCCCTCACTCATGGTTTGCTTGTTGCCTTTGCTGACACCCTCACCCTTTGGTTCCAAAAATTATCCTGCCTTTACCATCATTACCCATTAGTGTGGTGGGTCAAATGGGTGAGAGTGGGACTATCACTATTTTCATTGCGTACTTATCATTGCATTTATTAGCATTGCTGTTATCACCCTTAGTAGTTTTATTCCTTGTCATTATTATTGTAGATGCATTTCATGTAAACACCATTTATAGGATAAGCATTTTAGCAAATGGAATCACATGTTTAACTATTATTATCATTGCTGTTTATTATCATTGCTGTTATTGTTATCACCCTTAGCAGTTTTACTCTTTGTCATTATTATTATAGATGTATTTCATGTAAACACCATTCCTAAGAAAATCATTTTAGCAAATGGAAGCAAATGTTTAACCATTATTATCATTGCTGTTACTGTTATCACCCTTAGCAGTTTTATTCCTTGTCACTATTATTATAGATGTATTTCATGTAAACATCATTCCTAAGATAATCATTTTAGCAAATGGAATCACAGGTTTAACTATTATTATTGTAACAAGCTACGTGGAGGGTCCCAAATAGCCCGGTCACAATGTTTAATTAATCTTCTATAGCCCTGGCTGGAATAGGTCTTTACCTGCCAACCCTCCTCCGTTTTCCCTGGACTCACTGTCACGCTTCCTTTCGACCTAGGGACCTATTTCCTGCAGTGTTCTTCTGGCCGACACATAAATAACATGGCAGTCGTCAGAACAACTTGGAAGTAATTTTATTAACCTAATCAAGAACAGCACAGGAACACATAAAGGCAGATAAACAGATAGATCTACACAGACACTACACTGGTAAAGTTTTGACACAGAGCCTCCAGTCACCACAGTCACAGATCCAGCTTCAGATACTGTCTGATTTGTCCAGATATATCTCACCAAAGATGTCAGAATCTCCTTCCTTCTCCAGCAACTGGTTGTAGATTCCACAGGCTTTTGTAGAATCCAAGCGACTGGTGTGTTGAGGACTTCTGTTCATTGCCACATGAATTAATTCGGCCCCAGGTCTTCACTGACCTATGAAAAGCTTTGCGGTTGCAGATACGGTGAGGTGTTCGTGGAGGGATAATGGATGGGTGCCTTTTAATGTCTGGTATAAAATGAGTATGCAAGAAAATCACTCTTAGGCTCCCTCCAGACAACAACTGCTCTCAGGCGTATGTTGTTGAAAAAAAAACTGGCAATGCACCAGTCATGCAAAATGTCCTTGCCTCAAGACCTGCACCTTGTCTCCGTTTCAGAGTTAAACACACCAAACCCTGAGTTGGCCTCGTCGGACATATTGGCGTTAGCCTAGAAGCACTGGTGATAATGTCCGTTAGAAGACATATTCACTTCTCATATAAGAGGACCCTGGAGATGACAAACAAAACCTGAGCGACTGGGCTGACTCATGTATCACACAAATACACTATAATTAATACCTGAATGACTGGGCCTGACCTGTCAGGTGGCCCCTGGATTGACCACGTCCGGGCTTGAGGAGACCTCCAGCTGGACGAAGTCCTGTTGTCTTTTTGCCCACACGACACACTCTCCACATTCATACCAAGCCTTTATTATGATTTGGCACAATCATTTCCATGCTTCCCTCTCACTTGCAAATCATGCCTTTCTCACCCGCAAGATCTTGTGGTGTGGTGCGCCGAGTAAGCTTTGTGTTTCTCCCCCTTAACTAATAGTATAGTATTGGGGTTGTATGGCACGCAGTGTAGTTCCCCATTCCCCGCAAGACTAGGAAAGAAGATACTACCCCTCCCGGCCGCTGCTCTTGTCTGAGCTGTCGCCGCAAGGTACCGGTAGTGCCTCACAGAACACATAGATTTAGAGGAATGCAGGTTCTCTCAATGAGATAGAGAAGTCCATTATCTTCCCGACATCATCCTATCAAGTAACAGACGAAAGAGATAGTCCTGTGTATAGCCTCTTCTGGCTCAAGAAGATAGATCATAGATTGGTATAGCTATCCAATGATGATATTCCACAGAAAGATGACCAGATGCCCAATTCAAGCCGTAGACAGAAAGATAGCAACAGCTCATCTGACTCCAAGAACAAATGAAATCCTCTGGGGAGATATATTGTTCCGTTTCACTTCCCCGGCTATGCCAAGAACAAGACGCCCATTTAGATTGCCAACGGTCAACCAACTCTTCATTGGTTATGATTGGCTTTTCGCCAATTCATCTTCCCCTTCAACACATTATATATTTATAACTCCATGTTTGGCTGGAGTACCCACAACCCAATCCCTACCTTTCTTCACCACTTCAGTAGGATGTTGCACTTCTGTCGTTATCTTTAACTAACTTTGACAATTTGCAACAAGTCAACGGTAAGTGTTGGCCCCGCCATTAATTCTTAGCAGCCGCACCAGTGCACATTTGGCGCAAGGCGTTCCCTCGGGTTTACCCGAAACGAGAGACATACATCTACTCACTCCATGTAAGATTTGTGGCATGAAGATAACCCAAAGAACTATCTTTCATGGATATTTGAGGGAACAAGAGAACTGAGAGCCTCCAGAAGCTGTTTCCCCCTGTTTACCCAAAATACAAGAATGCATAAGGACATGAGCCACTGGCGTTTCGCTACAATTATCATCGCTGTTTATTATCATTGCTGTTTAACAATAACAGTGTTATTGTTATTGCTATCACTATCACCCTTAGCAATTTTAATTATTCCTTGTCATTATTAATATTATAACATTTGGTTGTTATTTGCATTATTATCATTGTAATCATTATAAATATATATGGCTTTGTAAACCCGTAAACTGTACATCCCCCTTTCCCACCTTTTTGATACTGTGATTGTTGTCTTTGCTGCCACCCTCGCCGGTTGGTTCCAAACAGTTTTGTGCACCGCCATGTTTATCAACACCGAGGGTGATGGTACTTGGTAGGAGTTTTGGAGCTGACAGGAGAGCGGGGCGGCAAGGGAAATAATAGCAGCCCACTACCATCACGCTGTTGATTTAAAATATTTCCTTAAAACAATGTCAATGGAGAAATGTTTAAATGTATAAAATATTTGTAAATTTTGCGCATATGTCACCTACACTTCCACATGCAACGCTCTGTAAAAACACGAACAATACAATTCGCAACAATTTTAACACTCAATAAAAGTTTAAAAAAAAAAAAAAAAATTCTCCATTTTCCTGTCAGTAGGAAAGCGGGTTGGTGGCCCTCCAGTGCGGAGGCCAAAGGATAATATCCGGGGTAGGGGCCTATTCCCTTGCGCCGTCACATAGGTCTACCACACACACACATACATACACACACACACACACACACACACACACACACTGGGACTCGAACTCAGGTGCCCGGTAACTATTTAGTCTACTTATCTATATAAGTATTCTACATCCATGGGGCTTACCTCACTGTCTTTGAATGGGCTCGAAAGCGGTCGGGGGAAGCCGAGGCGGCCGGCGGAGGTACTTGGTCGCGCCCGCGCGCCATGGACCGGAAGTAGTCATCACGACAACCGGAAGTGGTCACCCAGACCCAAGAAAATACCCGCCAATTTCTGAAAAAATGTGGTCCGAAATGGATCCGGTTTTTGACGTCATCAATATGGAGGCACACCTTTCGTAGAGTAAAAAATGACGTCATCAGCTGGATCCGGATCCATATTTACTAAGTAGTTTGCGTGTCTCCTACTACTACTCACGAGCACGCACAGATGAAGATCGTAAAACATATACGAACAAACAGATATTTTCCCACGTTGCTGTCTGTACAAGACAAGATTAAGTGATAACAATCGGGACAATTGGTTTAACCATTTACTAGTAGTGCACCGTAGGTTGGGTGCTGTAGGTAGTTAGCGCACTCGTCTGCTGGCACGGTGATTCTTGGTTCAAATTCTCTTTGAGGTCAACAGATTTTGCGAACTATGTAGCTGCGAGACCTCATAAAAATGGTCATCAGAAAATAGTCTGTGAAGTTAATGGTGGCCAGTGTAATACCCCATCATCCCCTTGTGTTCCGATTAGTCTAAAACCATATTTGTGTCACGAAAAATGGAAACCAGGTCTTTATTATAGCTAATACCGTATATAGCTAATACCGTAAACAATACGTAAAGGAACAAGTAAATATGGCGACGTTCCGATAAATTTGTTACTCTCATCTTCAGTGTATCCCAGAGATGAAGAATGTTGTGTTTCTGCTAAAGACCATTTGGGTGTTTATAACACCATTCGCTGGTCATAGCTGAAAAGTAAACCAGGCATATTTGGTCAAACAATTAATTAACTCACCCTTAGTGTGATGGCAGGTACTGCGTCCCTTTTGGTGAGGCGTGTGGTGTTAGGTGGTAGTGGTGGTGATGCTACACGCATGTGCTGTTCCATGCATCAATCATTTTGAAGTGTAGTCGACTCTTCTTCTTATTCTTCTTCTTCTTCTCCTTCTTCTTCTTCTGCGTTCATCCAGGAGTTTTATTTTTTGGGACGTGATTGCGTTGTGCCTGTTTACAGTAGAGCTGTGTTCTTGCGCCGTTAGCCGACACATCCGACTTCTGTGGGCATTTGTTGACCGGATTAATCTTCCCGGGGGTTTCTTAGAACGTCTGAATCTTGTTGTGGTGTTATCCCCCATTCCAGCTGGCCCATATAGAACAGCCAAAGACATCCTGGTCAGCCCTCAAGGGAAGGCAGGGGCAGACCATGGGCATTCCCCGCCATCCAAGGAGGCTTCCATAATTGCAGAGCCGACACACAATACTCTGGTACTGGGCTCACGAAAGGAATCGTCACGTCCTGCACATGGCTGCTTAGTCTCACTTCCGTATATTGGGCCTTCCGTTCACCATAGGCTGTTCTTCCGGAAACCAGAAGAATGCAGTCTGCAGATGGCATCCACACAGTGAGCTTTCAATTCGAACTTTCCACGTAATGGATTTGCTAACCAAGCAATATTCCATTTCATGCCTCTAGGATGCTTTTGTAACCGACATACCTGTGGTATGAAGTGTGGCAGTCTAAGTACTTCTTCATGTTTCTTTAGATGTCAACCTGAATGTAGTTAAAGTAAGCTGCGGTCAACTTGAGCTTGTTGATATCTCCATAGAGCATGTCCTCAAATGAAGCAGGTGTGGGCCAAAATATCTTTCTCTGTTCTGCATATATTGGGCACTCCTGCAGCAAATGTTTAGCTGTCATTTTACCAGTTCCACAATTACATCCATCGGTATCTCCTATCTTTAGTTTATTGAACAAGTGGTATTTTAGCCTGTTATGTCATGTACGGAGTCTGAAGATTGCTACTTGTTCTCTTCGGTCGAGTTTTTAATATGCATCATCCTTCTAGTGGCCTGAATGCTCTGATTCCCATTTGGTTCTATCAGTGCTTTTCATAAACCTCTTTGCCTCATTATAGGTTATGTCTATGTCAGGCTGTGGTAGTCATCCGCCCTCTTTTGCTAGTCTGTCAGCCTCTTCATTTCCAGGTATACTGCAATGTGATGGGATCCACTGTATTTTTGGATTTCTGGCATAGACCATGGAATCTTAGGTTGGCTAGTTCTGTGTTGTTTTTGTTCTTCAGTATTGAGACTACTGACTTTGCATCTGTGAAGATAGCTATTTGCTTCTCTTTATTTGCTTCCACCAAGAGCATTTCTGCTGCAGTTTTCAAAGCCTCTACCTCCGCTTTGAAGTTACTTACTCCATTTTTTAAATTTAAGAAAATTCCTCCTCCTCCATTTTCTATTGAATTTTTGGCCGATCCATCTGTATATGCATGGGTCCAATTGCTGCTTGGGTAATGTTCTTTTATGTAGTTGAGGGTTATTTATCTTCTTTCGGTTTCATTCTGAGTGCTCTTTTTTTTTCAATACCAGGAATGTTTTCTATCATCTCAGGCAGTTGCTGCTGTCTCCAAGCTGGGAAGTTGTGTGCATTGTAAATGGATTTGACTGTTGATATGTTAATTATGGGATCTGCCCTAATCTTTCGTTTTGCAGTTTCTACAAAATTGCTACGCTTCAGTCTTCCCTTTCCAAAACCATTAAATCTGTTATACATAGGGTGGTCTGTCAATCTTCTTATTATTTCTGCTTGTTGCTGGGCTCTACTATCTCTTCTATCCTACATTGGTTGTAAACAAGTGATCTTTTCTAGTTCATTAATAGGTGTTGTCTTCAGGCTTCCAGTTATGATTCGCATTCCTTGATTTTGGACTCTTGAGAACTTTCTCATCTGCTCCCCACGTTGTACCAGCAAGCTTTTTCATGATTGCCATTCTTTGCCTTGCTCTTGTTCGATTTTTCTCAACCTGTGTCTTCCATGTCAGGGGACGATCAAAGGTGACTCCTAGACGGTTTGGATTTTTTTCGTGGCGCAATATTTTTCCATTCAATACCAGCTTAGGTTGCTGAGTTTTATTTGAGAGGGAGAACACGGTGCATGTTGTTTTCTCCTCACTTATCTTCACTAGCCATGATTTCGACCAGTTCTCTAGCGCTAATAAGGCTTGCTGTATTCTGCTGTTAGCTATACTAATATATTCTTCAGATGTCCATATGGCTAGGTCATCTGCAAAGGAGGATGTGTGTACTCTGGCTGGAAAATTTTCCGTGATGTCATTATATATGCTAGGATAATGTTGGTGAAAGAACTCCTCCTTGGGGGACACCTTGCTCCAACAGCATCATTTTGCTGGTTTGTCCTTCTACTTTTGTCCTGGCAGTTCTGTTCTTAAGGTAGTGGCTGATCCATTTGTACATTTTTCCACAAACATGTATTTTTTGCAGTTTTACTTTCAGTCCTTCCTTCCATACTTTATCAAATGCTTTTTCTAAATCTATCCAGACCGCTAGTGTGTGCTTTTTCTCTTGGAAGGTGTCCTCTATTTCCTGAGCTATATAGGTTATTTGATCTTCAGTGAATCTGTACTTTCTGAATCCTGCTTGGTGTGGTGTTAAGAGTTGGTTTTCTTCCAGATGCCATTTCAGCCTGCCATTGATAATGCGTTTCATTAATTTTCCTACACAGCTAAGTAGACTGATAGGTCGATAGCCATTTGGTTCTTCCAGGTCTTTTCCTTTCTTTGGGACTGGTATTAGTGTTAGCTTCCTTCCATGCCTGTGGGACTATTCCTCTTTCCAGCGGTACTTTAGGACTGCTGGTAGTTTCTTTTCTACCTTAGTGCCTAGTCCTATTAGCATTTCATTTGTGATTCCATCCTTTCCTGGTGATTTCTTCTTTGTTATGGTATTCATTGTTGTTCCATTTCTTCCATTGTTAGATTTGCCATCATATATTCTGCTGTTGTCTCTGTATTACTATCATGTATCTGTATATCTTTGATATCTTTCTTCTGTTCGATTGTAATATCAGTGTGGTTTGCACTGGCATAGTGTTCCATTAGTGCATGTGCAGATTTTTCCCCTGTAAGCAAGGCATTTCCTTGTTTAATAGTTATTTGTTTGTTTCTAGGTCCTTCATTGTTTATGGCTTTCACAAGTTTCCATAGTTTGTTTCATCCCTGTCAAAGTTCAGGTTTTCTGTTTTTTCCCTTCAACAATCTCTTGTTGTTTGATTTACTGTTCTTTCATATTTTGCTGAGAATGTTTTGAGAGAGATGCTTGTTTCAGTTGTTTGTTCTATCTCTGCTGTCTTCCTGGCATCTTCAACTTTGTCCTCCAAAATTTGCAGTTCTTCAGTCCAGTATGGTTAGTAGTACGTTATGTCCTATTTGATTAGCATTTCTGGATTGTGGTGCTGGATTGACCCCAATCCAGCTGGGTTAGGGGTTAGGGGTTAGGGTTAGGGGTTAGGGTTAGGGGTTAGGGTTAGGGGTTAGGGTTAGGGGTTAGGGTTAGGGTTAGGGGTTAGGGTTAGGGGTTAGGGGTTAGGGGTTAGGGTTAGGGGTTAGGGTTAGGGTTTAGGGGTTAGGGTTATGTATTTTTTGGTCTTCTCCTAATTATACTTTCTGGATTGACCTCGCTGGATTGCCCCCAATCCAGGGCCGGTACGGTAGGTACTAAGGTCATATGTAAGGGTTGATAATTCTAATAAAAGACATGTTTCTAAGGGCAGATAACTGAGTTTGTGTATAATATTTTAACTAATTTAAAAAAAATAAAATTAAACAACAACCAAAGGCGCGCGGGGTGGTCGGGGCCAGCGCGGGCGACGAACGCGGGGGCGACCACGACCGGGTGGTCGCGTGGGCGCGGGTTCGAACCCTCGAGTCGCTCCGGGTGTCATATGAAAGTTGTAAACAGTAAAAAGGTAAATATGGCGTGTATATGATCTGTAGTGGGTCGTAGTGGCCTATAAACTATCATCATGTAGATTACACCTCTTCAAATGAAAACCTTAAAACATTAAAGATGGCCAGTAGTAACGGTTGTAAGGGGTATGGCTTAGTGTTGTTTGATGTTAAGGGGTGGTTGAGTAGCCGAATAGTTAGTTAACTGCTTCGGAACACTATCATCAAGTAGATTACACCTCTTCAAATGAAAACCTTAAAAAAGTAAATATTGCCAGTATTAACGGTTGTAAGGGTCTGGCTTCGTGGTATTCGTTGTTAAGGGGTTGGTGAGTGGTGATGTACCTATATAACAGCTCCCGAACACTACCATCATATTGGTTACAACTCTTCAAATGAAAACCTTAAAAAAGTAAAGATGGTCGATAGTAAATGTTGTAGTGGGTGTGGCCTAGTGTTATTCGTTGTTAAGGAGTGGGTGAGCGGGGAAGTAGCTAAAGAAGTGCTTCTGGACATTTCAAAGGGGTGGGCGAGTGGCGAAGCGGCTAAATTAATGCGTCGGTTCCTTGCTAAGAGACAGAGGAGTTGCTAGATAAAGGCTCCTAGGTCGTTGTTAAGGGGCAGGTGGGTGTAAAAATAGCTAGATAACTGCTTCTGATCCTTGTTAAGAGGTGGGCGAGGGACGGAGTGGTTAGATAATTACGCCCGTTCCTTGGTAAGAGTTAGGGTGATCGAGTGGATAAGTGGGTAAATAAAGGCATGGAGGTCTACCACTGGCACATTCAACGCATAATGGCGGCGTCGGTCGTCAGAAGACCTAGGATAGTTTCATTATATGTCTATTGTAAAGTGGTCGACTGTTTATTATAACGGTGGTTACTATTATCTGTAGTTAAGGGGATGTAAATACTATCATCACACCGGTTACAACTCTTCAAATGAAAACCTTGAAAGTGGTCGATTATACTGGTTTAGTTGGCATGACTTTGTGATATTCATTGTTAAGGGGTGGGGTGAGTGGATGAGTAGCTAGCTATCGCTTCTGAACACTATCATCGGGTTCGAATCCCAGTGGGGGCGATCTAGTGGTAGAAGAAATATTGATAATATTTGGTTACTTAGTTGTGATTTCAAGCTCTGGTGTTATTAACCCGGTTATGTTTAGAAAAGTAGAGGTGGTGTGCTGGTTTCGGAGTGTGTTTAGGTGATACCCCAGACACTGTGGAAGTGACAGGTTCAAATCTCGGTACTTTGTCGTTGGTAAAATTGCCAGTCAACAACATGTGGGTCTCTAGTTGATCATAAGGGTTAGGGTCGCTTTGTCCGGCCTTGTCGCAGCGGCCACAAGTCCCACCGGTGATGAAAAACACAGGCACCAGATTTCACCATTGTACCTACGAGTTACAAAATATAACCTAACTTAAAAATCAAAATATGATATACCCAATACCATAACAGGTGTTACAAAAAATCGATACGCATCTTCATAACGGCTAATCCATGGGATTATCATCCTCGTAATGACCAAGTCGGGTTATTGATATTTCTGATATTTCCGCTATTGCAAATAGTTCGCGATATTAATAAAGGTTCATAACAAGGTTGGAAGAGGATTAAGGGATTAACACCTATTGTCGGGACATCCAATAAAAATCAATAACACTACCCTCGATTTTTCTCATAATTGCCGATTGGAGATCATGGGCTAGGTGTATGTGTCCTTATGCAGTTAAAACAAGTGGTATGAGTAGGAGATATCACAAACAGTATCAGCATGTGCCACTCTGATCTTAATTATCAGTAGTTCGTTATTCTTGTGACATTGAAAACGCTCGTGGTGTGAAGACGGATGGTGTACTATGTTATTGGGCGGTGTATATAGATTGACCAGTATGTGAAGTTGATAAGGTCACCCCTGTCAGCGCATCGTAGCTGTGTTGTGAATTGTCGCCTATTACATCCAGGGTATAAAAATAACCAAAAATATTTCACATCAACTCAGACATGCCTCTATATAGCTGCACTGCGAACATGGCTAGAGTCTACTTTAGGAAAGTATCGTGTATCTGTGTATACGGGTTTACCACTGCTTATAGATGTGTGCAGTATTATTGGAAAGCGGCCGTTATGTCTACATTATCAAAGTATGTTGCCTTACAGAGCTGGTATAGTGTCTATGTGTCTGCTTTGCTGCCCTTGTAGTATTTGGAGGGAATTTCATGTGGGTGTCTAGTGAACTTTTTAAAAACTATGTCTCAGAATCCACAACGCCACTGGCATTAGAGGTAATTCAGCTTGCCTGCTCTCTGACCTCGCTTCACAGTCATACAAAAGTACGGGTTCTATGTAGTACTTAAACACTCCTTTTATTTTTCATTACAGTTGTCAACTTTATATTAGTCAGTATGTTTTCCAACATGCAAAAGACAACCTTCGTCACAGCGATTCTTGTTCCAACGCTTTAAAGCCACCTCCCATCAGACATTGTTGTCTTTCTTTGTAGGCTCACGGCTACTGTTTCCCCATTTCAAGCTCCATACCTCTACTCGTATGTATTAGTGTGGTAGAAGTAAACCAACATCTCACAAGATAGACATGTATTACCACAATGTATATGGACCTGTGGGTAATGGGTACAACCGGTCAAAGAGGGCGTTGCATCCATTCACATGCGTATGGATACAGCCGAGACGCGTCGTTAAGAGGGATACTACAGGAAAAAAAACGGTGTTCTGTTGGTGATCGAACCAGGGGACCTAACTCGTGATGACCACCTATGTACTGGAGTGATTCTTCCCCCTCGTCAACATGGCGCCGGAAGTTTAAAAGGGTCTCCCTTCTCTATCGTTTCTATGTCCGAGTCGTCATAGGGTCACCAAGTAACAGCAAAGAATACGAAACTACTACTAACGAGGCCTCTATACACCACAAGGCAGTTTCGAATACAGTATACACAACTATAACCAAGTCATCACTGTGTTCGACTAACCCATTCTCATAGACATAGAGGAGATATGTGAGCACCGAGGCCAGTTGGGGTAGGTGTACCTTTTACCTAACAGCAATCGGGTCATACACCGACGAGTGTTTAGCTATTTTTAATCGCCTGTATAATATTACCTGTGAACACAACAAGCTTCCCCGGATCAATCTTAGGTGTTTCATATAACATGACATATCATGTACCCGCTGGCCTGACCAGCGCAGTTATCGCGGCTCAGAGCAGACATTTACACTTTCATTAACTCTTCTGCCTGGCCAAATGGGTCTTTGCATCTTTCCGCAGAAACCTATTTCCAATGCCAATATATGTTTTTCAATGTGTCGGCTCATTGCCACATTTCACATCCAGACAAAAGTACAGGTTCTATGTTCCACTCCAACAGTCAAATAAGAAAAAATGTTAGCCAAATTATTAAAATGTTGGCCAAATATAGAAATATATCGACCAGACGTATAAAATATAGTAAAGTTTGTTAGCCAAACTTATAAAACTCGTGGTCAAAATAAGAAATATCTCAACCAAGCGTATAAGAAATAGGAAAAAGGCTAGTCAAACTAATGAAAATGTTGGCCAAATACAGAAATATCTCGACCAACTTATAAAATGTAGGAAAAATTGTTAGCCAAACTGATAAAACACTTAGTCAAAATAAGAAACGTCTCGACTAACATTATATAAAATAGGAAAAAATGGTAACCAAATTAATTTTAAAAGGTGACCAAAATAGGAAATATCTCGACCAAACTTTTGAAAAGTAGGAAAATTGTTCGTCAAATGTGACAAATTATTGGGCAAGTAGGAAATCATGTTAGCCAAATAGGAAAAATATCGATCAAACTTATAGATGTCTCGTCCAAACTTATAAAATGTATGAACATTTGTTAGCCAAAGGTGAAAAATATTGGCCAAGTAAAGAAATATCTCATCCGAATTTATAACAAGTAAGAAAACATGCTAGTAAAATCAAGAAATATGTCGACTGAAGTTATACAATAGACGAAACGATGGACAAACTTATAAAGATGTCGACCTTTATAAGAAAATGTATTACCCAAATTAGAAAAATATATTGACCAAGTTTTGAAATATCTCCACCAAACTTACAAAAAAGTAGGAAAAATATGTCGATTAAAGTAGGAACATTTGTTAGCCAAAGATGAAAAATATTGGTCAAGTAAAGAAATATCGCATGCAAACTTTTAAAATGTAGGAAACTTTATTAACCAAATGTGAAAAATATTGTCTAAGTAAAGACATATTTAAACTAATCTTATAAATATGTCGTCCAAACTTATAAACATTAGGAAAATGTGTTAACCAAATGGGAAATATATTGGCCCAGTGGAGTAATATCTCAACCATACTTATGAAAAGGAGGAAAATGTGTTAACCTAATGAGAAAATATCGCCCAAGTGAAGAAAAATGTTACACAAAACTTATGAAAAGGAGGAAAATGTGTTAACCTAATGAGAAAAATATCGCCCAAGTGAAGAGAAAAGTTACACAAAACTTATAAAACTTAGGAAAATGTGTTAACCTAATGAGAAAAATATCGCCCAATTGAAGAAAAAAGTTACACAAAACTTATAAAACTTAGGAAAATGTATTAACCTAATGAGAAAAATATTGGCCAAGTAAAGAAAAACGTACACAAAACTTCTGAAAAGTAAGAAAATTTGTTAACCAAATGGGAAAAATATTGGTCAAGTGGAGAAATATCTCAACCATACTTATGAAAAGGAGGAAAATGTGTTAACCTATTGAGAAAATATCGCCCAAGTGAAGAAAAAAGTTACACAAAACTTATAAAACTTAGGAAAATGTGTTAACCTAATGAGAAAAATATTGACCAAGTAAAGAATAACGTACACCAAACTTCTGAAAAGTAAGAAAATTTGTTAACCAAATGGGAAAAATATTGGTCAAGTAGAGAAATATCTCAACCATACTTATGAAAAGGAGGAAAATGTGTTAACCTAATGAGAAAAATATCGCCCAAGTGAAGAAAAATGTTACACAAAACTTATGAAAAGGAGGAAAATGTGTTAACCTAATGAGAAAAATATCGCCCAAGTGAAGAAAAAAAGTTACACAAAACTTATAAAACTTAGGAAAATGTGTTAACCTAATGAAAAAAATATCGCCCAATTAAAGAAAAAAAGTTACACAAAACTTATACAAACTTAGGAAAGTGTGTTAACCTAATGAGAAAAATATTGACCAAGTAAAGAAAAACGTACACCAAACTTCTGAAAAGTAAGAAAATTTGTTAACCAAAAGGGAAAAATATATGGGCTAAACTATGAAATATGTTGACCGAACTAAGAAAATGTGTTAACCAAATGGGGAAAAATGTTGGGCAAAACATGAAACATCTCGACCAAGCTTATAAATATCTCGTGTAAACTTATAAAAATGTAGGAACAAATATTGCTTCTGTATTTATGTCAAACGTGTCTAGAACTTTTATCTGAACAGACATTTCACAAGACATAATCATCAACGTCAACACTTTCCCTCTTTTACATTACCGAAAGTTTCAACTTATCAGTCCAGAGTATCCACTAAAGAAGCACTTATGCATACTAATCACCCAGCTCTTCACACTCTTGGTTTTTTTTTTCTTTTCTAACGCAAAGTGTCTCTGTCTTTCATAGATAGCTTCACAACTTTTCTATGTAGCACCACTAATAACTCCAAACCTTTAATTTTAATTAAAATTTAAAACTAATAAATCGCAATTTTATTGCACGCTTCACTAAATATACAGATATAGTGTAAGTATAGGTATAGGTTAGGTATAGGACATATTTCAAGCTTACATCTTGCGCAATAAAATTGCGATTTATTAGTTTTAAATTTTAATTAAAATTTAATCACATAAATTTAACTTTTTCATTTCAAACACTGGTGTGTATCTATGTCTCTTAAGAAAGAGTTTGTTGTATAGTTAGGGTTAGGATTAGGGTTAGTTGATGTATACTTAGGGTTAGGGTTAGTAAGAAAGAGTTTGTTGTGTTTGATGTCGTTCTGGTAGTCCAAGGAATGCAACTCATTCGTCTCAATAACCCAAGCTCTGTTGTTTTTTCAAGTTCTGCCTAGGGGTGCTGGTCGATGACCATATTCGTTGTCTAGAATAGCACCTAGTAGGTTATGGGGCCTATGATTTATCTCCACGAGGTTGGAAAATCTGCCTAGTCAGCAGAAAATCAGCTGCTCTGTAATCAAAGAGAATGTTAATGTTATTTGGTATGAAATGTTGAAAGTCGGTTAGACGATGTGGTAGAGGGTATTCAAGGGTTCAGTAAGGCAGACGTGGCTTTAAGAAAGGTCGACTTCATAACAGACACTGTTGGTTGGTTGCAGACTTGCCGCTATTGCAGCTGTGACATGACAAAGTGTGATAGAGGTGGACAAAGTAAGCAATGTTATGTTAGCTAGACTTCGAGAACACTCTTTGTATTGTTGAAAGATGGACCAATGGAAGGTTAGTGTAGCAGACATTGTGGTATAGAAAGTTGAAGATATCAGCCATGGGAAGTGGATCTTTGCTGACGAATACTCAGATGATATTGAAACTATCCTAGGTGGAGCCACAGATTGCATTGCCATAAATGTTGTTATGAATGTTTCATTAGAGCTCATGTGCAACGAAGGTTTGGAGTTATTAGTGGTGCTACATAGAAAAGTTGTGAAGCTATCTATGAAAGACAGAGACACTTTGCGTTAGAAAAGAAAAAAAAAACCAAGAGTGTGAAGAGCTGGGTGATTAGTATGCATAAGTGCTTCTTTAGTGGATACTCTGGACTGATAAGTTGAAACTTTCGGTAATGTAAAAGAGGGAAAGTGTTGACGTTGATGATTATGTCTTGTGAAATGTCTGTTCAGATAAAAGTTCTAGACACGTTTGACATAAATACAGAAGCAATATTTGTTCCTACATTTTTATAAGTTTACACGAGATATTTATAAGCTTGGTCGAGATGTTTCATGTTTTGCCCAACATTTTTCCCCATTTGGTTAACACATTTTCTTAGTTCGGTCAACATATTTCATAGTTTAGCCCATATATTTTTCCCTTTTGGTTAACAAATTTTCTTACTTTTCAGAAGTTTGGTGTACGTTTTTCTTTACTTGGTCAATATTTTTCTCATTAGGTTAACACATTTTCCTAAGTTTTATAAGTTTTGTGTAACTTTTTTTCTTTAATTGGGCGATATTTTTTTCATTAGGTTAACACATTTTCCTAAGTTTTATAAGTTTTGTGTAACTTTTTTTCTTCACTTGGGCGATATTTTTCTCATTAGGTTAACACATATTCCTCCTTTTCATAAGTTTTGTGTAACATTTTTCTTCACTTGGGCGATATTTTTCTCATTAGGTTAACACATTTTCCTCCTTTTCATAAGTATGGTTGAGATATTTCTCTACTTGACCAATATTTTTCCCATTTGGTTAACAAATTTTCTTACTTTTCAGAAGTTTGGTGTACGTTTTTCTTTACTTGGTCAATATTTTTCTCATTAGGTTAACACATTTTCCTAAGTTTTATAAGTTTTGTGTAACTTTTTTTTTCACTTGGGCGATATTTTCTCAATAGGTTAACACATTTTCCTCCTTTTCATAAGTATGGTTGAGATATTTCTCCACTTGACCAATATTTTTCCCATTTGGTTAACAAATTTTCTTACTTTTCAGAAGTTTTGTGTACGTTTTTCTTTACTTGGCCAATATTTTTCTCATTAGGTTAATACATTTTCCTAAGTTTTATAAGTTTTGTGTAACTTTTTTCTTCAATTGGGCGATATTTTTCTCATTAGGTTAACACATTTTCCTAAGTTTTATAAGTTTTGTGTAACTTTTCTCTTCACTTGGGCGATATTTTTCTCATTAGGTTAACACATTTTCCTCCTTTTCATAAGTTTTGTGTAACATTTTTCTTCACTTGGGCGATATTTTTCTCATTAGGTTAACACATTTTCCTCCTTTTCATAAGTATGGTTGAGATATTACTCCACTGGGCCAATATATTTCCCATTTGGTTAACACATTTTCCTAATGTTTATAAGTTTGGACGACATATTTATAAGATTAGTTTAAATATGTCTTTACTTAGACAATATTTTTCACATTTGGTTAATAAAGTTTCCTACATTTTAAAAGTTTGCATGCGATATTTCTTTACTTGACCAATATTTTTCATCTTTGGCTAACAAATGTTCCTACTTTAGTCGACATATTTTCCTACTTTTTTGTAAGTTTGGTGGAGATATTTCAAAACTTGGTCAATATATTTTTCTAATTTGGGTAATACATTTTCTTATAAAGGTCGACATCTTTATAAGTTTGTCCATCGTTTCGTCTATTGTATAACTTCAGTCGACATATTTCTTGATTTTACTAGCATGTTTTCTTACTTGTTATAAATTCGGATGAGATATTTCTTTACTTGGCCAATATTTTTCACCTTTGGCTAACAAATGTTCATACATTTTATAAGTTTGGACGAGACATCTATAAGTTTGATCGATATTTTTCCTATTTGGCTAACATGATTTCCTACTTGCCCAATATTTGTCACATTTGACGAACAATTTTCCTACTTTTCAAAAGTTTGGTCGAGATATTTCCTATTTTGGTCACCTTTTAAAATTAATTTGGTTACCATTTTTTCCTATTTTATATAATGTTAGTCGAGACGTTTCTTATTTTGACTAAGTGTTTTATCAGTTTGGCTAACAATTTTTCCTACATTTTATAAGTTGGTCGAGATATTTCTGTATTTGGCCAACATTTTCATTAGTTTGACTAGCCTTTTTCCTATTTCTTATACGCTTGGTTGAGATATTTCTTATTTTGACCACGAGTTTTATAAGTTTGGCTAACAAACTTTACTATATTTTATACGTCTGGTCGATATATTTCTATATTTGGCCAACATTTTAATAATTTGGCTAACATTTTTTCTTATTTGACTGTTGGAGTGGAACATAGAACCTGTACTTTTGTCTGGATGTGAAATGTGGCAATGAGCCGACACATTGAAAAACATATATTGGCATTGGAAATAGGTTTCTGCGGAAAGATGCAAAGACCCATTTGGCCAGGCAGAAGAGTTAATGAAAGTGTAAATGTCTGCTCTGAGCCGCGATAACTGCGCTGGTCAGGCCAGCGGGTACATGATATGTCATGTTATATGAGACACCTAAGATTGATCCGGGGAAGCTTGTTGTGTTCACAGGTAATATTATACAGGCTGATTAAAAATAGCTAAACACTCGTCGGTGTATGACCTGATTGCTGTTAGGTAAAAGGTACACCTACCCCAACTGGCCTCGGTGCTCACATATCTCCTCTATGTCTATGAGAATGGGTTAGTCGAACACAGTGATGACTTGGTTATAGTTGTGTATACTGTATTCGAAACTGCCTTGTGGTGTATAGAGGCCTCGGTAGTAGTAGTTTCGTGTTCTTTGCTGTTACTTGGTGACCCTATGACGACTCGGACATAGAAACGATAGAGAAGGGAGACCCTTTTAAACTTCCGGCGCCATGTTGACGAGGGGGAAGAATCACTCCAGTACATGGTGGTCATCACGAGTTAGGTCCCCTGGTTCGATCGCCAACAGAACACCGTTTTTTTTCCTGTAGTATCCCTCTTAACGACGCGTCTCGGCTGTATCCATACGCATGTGACAGGATGCAACGCCCTCTTTGACCGGTTGTACCCATTACCCATAGGTCCATATACATTGTGGTAATACATGTCTATCTTGTGAGATGTTGGTTTACTTCTACCATACTAATACATACGAGTAGAGGTATGGAGCTTGAAATGGGGAAACAGTAGCCGTGAGCCTACAAAGAAAGACAACAATGTCTGATGGGAGGTGGCTTTAAAGCGTTGGAACAAGAATCGCTGTGACGAAGGTTGTCTTTTGCATGTTGGAAAACATACTGACTAATATAAAGTTGACAACTGTAATGAGAAATAAAAGGAGTGTTTAAGTACTACATAGAACCCGTACTTTTGTATGACTGTGAAGCGAGGTCAGAGAGCAGACAAGCTGAAATTACCTCTAATGCCAGTGGCGTTGTGATTAGAGAGACATAGTTTTTAAAAAGTTCACTAGACACCCGCATGAAATTCCCTCCAAATACTACAAGGCAGCAAAGCAGACACATAGACACTATACCAGCTCTGTAAGGCAACATACTTTGATAATGTAGACATAACGGCCGCTTTCCAATAATACTGCACACATCTATAAGCAGTGGTAAACCCGTATACACAGATACACGATACTTTCCTAAAGTAGACTCTAGCCATGTTCGCAGTGCAGCTATATAGAGGCATGTCTGAGTTGATGTGAAATATTTTTGGTTATTTGTACACCCTGATGTAATAGGCGACAATTCACAACACAGCTACGATGCGCTGACAGGGGTGACCTTATCAACTTCACATACTGGTCAATCTATATACACCGCCCAATAACATAGTACACCATCCGTCTTCACACCACGAGCGTTTTCAATGTCACAAGAATAACGAACTACTGATAATTAAGATCAGAGTGGCACATGCTGATACTGTTTGTGATATCTCCTACTCATACCACTTGTTTTAACTGCATAAGGACACATACACCTAGCCCATAATCTCCAATCGGCAATTATGAGAAAAATCGAGGGTAGTGTTATTGATTTTTATTGGATGTCCCGACAATAGGTGTTAATCCCTTAATCCTCTTCCAACCTTGTTATGAACCTTTATTAATATCGCGAACTATTTGCAATAGCGGAAATATCAGAAATATCAATAACCCGACTTGGTCATTACGAGGATGATAATCCCATGGATTAGCCGTTATGAAGATGCGTATCGATTTTTTGTAACACCTGTTATGGTATTGGGTATATCATATTTTGATTTTTAAGTTAGGTTATATTTTGTAACTCGTAGGTACAATGGTGAAATCTGGTGCCTGTGTTTTTCATCACCGGTGGGACTTGTGGCCGCTGCGACAAGGCCGGACAAAGCGACCCTAACCCTTATGATCAACTAGAGACTCACATGTTGTTGACTGGCAATTTTACCAACGACAAAGTACCGAGATTCGAACCTGTCACTTCCACAGTGTCTGGGGTATCACCTAAACACACTCCGAAACCAGCACACCACCTCTACTTTTCTAAACTATAACCGGGTTAATAACACCAGAGCTTGAAATCACAACTAAGTAACCAAATATTATCAATATTTCTTCTACCACTAGATCGCCCCACTGGGATTCGAACCCGATGATAGTGTTCAGAAGCGATTAGCTAGCTACTCATCCACTCACCCCACCCCTTAACAATGAATATCACAAAGTCATGCCAACTAAACCAGTATAATCGACCACTTTCAAGGTTTTCATTTGAAGAGTTGTAACCGGTATGATGATAGTATTTACATCCCCTTAACTACAGATAATAGTAACCACCGTTATAATAAACAGTCGACCACTTTACAATAGACATATAATGAAACTATCCTAGGTCTTCTGACGACCGACGCCGCCATTATGCGTTGAATGTGCCAGTGGTAGACCTCCATGCCTTTATTTACCCACTTATCCACTCGATCACCCTAGCTCTTACCAAGGAACGGGCGTAATTATCTAACCACTCCGTCCCTCGCCCACCTCTTAACAAGGATCAGAAGCAGTTATCTAGCTATTTTTACACCCACCTGCCCCTTAACAACGACCTGGAGCCTTTATCTAGCAACTCCTCTGTCTCTTAGCAAGGAACCGACGCATTAATTTAGCCGCTTCGCCACTCGCCCACCCCTTTGAAATGTCCAGAAGCACTTCTTTAGCTACTTCTCCGCTCACCCACTCCTTAACAACGAATAACACTAGGCCACACCCACTACAACATTTACTATCGACCATCTTTACTTTTTTAAGGTTTTCATTTGAAGAGTTGTAACCAATATGATGGTAGTGTTCGGGCGCTGTTATATAGGTACATCACCACTCACCAACCCCTTAACAACGAATACCACGAAGCCAGACCCTTACAACCGTTAATACTGGCAATATTTACTTTTTTAAGGTTTTCATTTGAAGAGGTGTAATCTACTTGATGATAGTGTTCCGAAGCAGTTAAGTAACTATTCGGCTACTCAACCACCCCTTAACATCAAACAACACTAAGCCATACCCCTTACAACCGTTACTACTGGCCATCTTTAATGTTTTAAGGTTTTCATTTGAAGAGGTGTAATCTACATGATGATAGTTTATAGGCCACTACGACCCACTACAGATCATATACACGCCATATTTACATTTTTACTGTTTACAACTTTCATATGACACCCGGAGCGACTCGAGGGTTCGAACCCGCGCCCACGCGACCACCCGGTCGTGGTCGCCCCCGCGTTCGTCGCCCGCGCTGGCCCCGACCACCCCGCGCGTCTTTGGTTGTTGTTTAATTTTTTTTTTAAATTAGTTAAAATATTATACACAAACTCAGTTATCTGCCCTTAGAAACATGTCTTTTATTAGAATTATCAACCCTTACATACGACCTTAGTACCTACCCTACCCGCCCTGGATTGGGGGCAATCCAGCGAGGTCAATCCAGAAAGTATAATTAGGAGAAGACCAAAAAAAACCTACCCTTAAACCCTAACCCCTAACCCTAACCCCTAACCCCTAACCCCTAACCCTAACCCCTAACCCCTAACCCTAACCCTAACCCCTAACCCTAACCCCTAACCCTAACCCCTAACCCTAACCCCTAACCCCTAACCCCTAACCCAGCTGGATTGGGGTCAATCCAGCACCACAATCCAGAAATGCTAATCAAATAGGACATAACGTACTACTATGGTTTGTAATTTTGCCTCGCTCCTCTTGGAATAGACTCAGTGGCCACCTGTATAACTGCTCTGGTTAGACATACTTATTCATTACAAGCTTGATTGGTATGTGATCACTACCTGCTAACTGGTCAAGCACATGGCGATCGATTTTGTGGAGGTTGTCTCCTGTGCAGAAAGCTAAGTCTGGAGTAGAAGTGGTAAGCCATCTTCTGGAGTAGAAGCTTGGTGTGTCATCCGCTTTGTTGAGTAGCTGGAGATTTGAGTCTATTTCCCATTCCTCCACTTCATCTCCTCTTTTGTCAGTATCTGGGTATCCCCATCTTTCTGAACGGCTATTAAAGTCTCCGACAATAATGCAGTTTGTGTTAGTTATTTTCATGTTTGAGAGTGTAAGGTCCTTATCTGCTGGGCTATACAGATTGTAAATTACTTATTTTCACGTCCTTTATCATTACATCAACACCTATAATTTCCGTTTGGTTGTCAGAGATCACAGATACTTCACTGCAAGGTATTGTATTTCGTGTAAGTATTAGAACTCCGAAACGTGTGGCCTGATATCCTCTGATTGAGAATTTGCGATTGGCGTTGAAGTGTGTCTCTTGAATGCATGCCACATCTATACTATCTTTATGAAGACGCTTTGTTAGGGAGACTTTCTTGTTATAAACTCCTTCGGCATTCCACTGTAGTATGTTGAGTGTCCGGGGTGTTTGGTCAATAGCTCTTAACCTACTCCTCTGTGCCTTGACTCCACAGCACAGGGGAAGGTGACCACCAGTAGTCATGGGTGGACCCCCTCGAGGCAGGGGGCCCGGCACTATCACCGCCTGATGGGACTTCACGGGATTAGCACCATAACGATTAATTTTCATCTGAGGCATCATGAATTGATAAAGTTACGTTGCACTGCTTTGTCAAGCCTGTGGCTCAGTACATCCGATTTCGACAAGCATTTTTCGGGATGCTTTCCCTAGCCTTTGACTGTCTCCAGTCTACCTACAAGGCAGCAGGTTTGTGTGTCTCTTCGTCTGGTTCCTCTCCCTTGACCTTTCCGACATAGGTGACCCTACCAGTAGCTGTGCTACCATCGGCATAGCTCTTGGGGTCATTGGAACGCTCAAGCCCCTCTACCTCGTCAAGGTGGACACACGGCAGAGGGGTAGTCGACTCTGTGATGGTGAGTTTTGAAAATAACTGCTCGCAGCAGAAAGTTGTTCCGAACACAGATGCATATTCTAATGCATGTCTCAGCATCATAACTTTTGTAATGTTTATAGAAGTTGCTTTAGAAGGGCCAGACCAATTGATTTCGCGGGGCTTTAACGGCCCACCGGCCAGATGTTCCCAAACCCTGATCCATGCAATCACGACGAAAACATAAAATATGGCGACGTTTCGAGGAATGTCTTATTCTTGTATTCTATCACTTTATATTGAAACATTAAATATGGCGACGTTTCGAGAAATGTCTTACTCTTTTCTATCCATTTACAGTGAAAAATTAAATATAGCGACATTTCAGGAAGTTTTCTATTCCCGACTACATCTTGAAGAGGAGGGTGGTGTCACTTGTTTTCCCGAGAGGAAGTTGGAATCAACAAGCACATCTTCAAACTTATTATCTGTTGGGATTATAGACTGACTTTGGTCTACACTCCTCCCTTCTGTCTTCCCTTCCATATATCTATTTCTTTCACTCTCTCTGTTATTCCCTCAACACATACTCCGACAACAGTTCCTTTAAACGATAAACAAAAGATTTATTAATAAAAAAAAAAACTATGTCTGGTGTATGTATGGACTTTGTAAGCGTAGTTGGTAGTGTATTCTATTGTTGGTGCCAGAATGAACTCTGAATGTCTATCAGCGGTGTTGCTTCTCGCCCTTTCATTCTTCAAGATCACAGGACAGCACATCAAACAGGACAGAACTCACCCTGGATGATCCGTATGCTTGAGTCTGATGATAAATCCGTTATTGAATGAAACAAAACTGTTCACCACTGATTCACTGTACCGTAATAAAAGTCCCGTAAGTTTATGATTGCTCCCGAGTCTGTTTCATGACGGTAAGTATAGAACATCGAAAAACACCACATCGTCACAGTTCTTCCTATTGTCTTTTATTACTAACAATGTTTTTACTTGTCTATTCTTTCTTCCCTATGCATACAAGACGTATGTAGTTGTAAGTATCCCTGCTTGCCACAGGTTAACATCTTTTCCTTTTAAGTGTTTTAGTGGTATATTCGTTTGAGCATACAGTGTTCTGTATTTGACTTTACTTTATCACTTCTTCATCTTAAAACATGTCTATGTTCTTTTTGGTTCTAAGTAAGTACTTTATTTGCTCCAGTGTAGTACTCTTCATCTCTTCTCTGATTTCACTAGGAGATTGGAACCTGTGGAGAAGTATAACAGATCCAGTGATAAGCGTCCGCCCCTTACTGATACCTATGCAAGTGTCCTTCTCCAGCCATAATGACAAGGCTTCCGAAGTAAACACCCGCATAAGACATATGAATTCACCAAAGTCTAAACTATCCACTAATAGAAAGCAATGGTAAATGCTATTCACACACATCTATATTCCTATGCTAAAACTATACTCTAATATATTAATACCTTATAATTATCCTTGTCTGAATTGGGGGTACTAATGCACAATAGATACACAAACGTTCCTCCGAACGCAGCACCACCCTTTTCATACTCCCTTGTCTCATGGAAATCAAGAATCACACTAACTTCCACAAAGAAGTGGCCACTCTTTATAGGTCATTTTTGCCGCATAGTCCTTGACCTTGCTTGACACCTCAAGTCAATACTTCATTATCACCGTTAGTGGAAAATTACTGATCTGAAACTGTTCCGTTATTTTATAAAACCCTCATTGTTTTGTTCCTTCCCTCTGAGTCCTCTAGACCACAATATGCTGTGGAAATTTTCCTCAGTAACCCATCTCTCCCCCTCCTTCTCAGCCCCAACTCTCTCTCCACACACACCTGACACTATCTGGGTTTTTCAATCCTGTCTTTATCACCTGACCGCGATCCTGTCCAATAGTGCTGTCTGCCTTTGTCGCAAACCTATTTGTCCACGCGACAGGTTACCTGTGCTGTCGGTGGGTCACTTCCGTGTCTTGACCTATAAACACATGCGCCTGGTCACTCAACCCGACATTTCGTGATGTTTTTGACCAGTGAATTAACCTCGTCATCCTACACTCTCGTTGACCTGTGCCGCTGTTATTTCTACGTTAACACTTCAACCCGTTAACATTAGGGGTCATTGACTCCGGTCACACCGTGGTTGGTTATCCTTACTGTTTTGTTTGTTAACCCTTCTCCTACCTGGTTAGTCGGTGTATAAAGTCGTCTATCTGGGAATCATTAACTCTCAGTATTCCACGACAGGTGGGGAAATTATCGAATAGTCGTAATTTTTTTTTTTTTTTGGGTGTGATTGCATGAGCAGGCATCGTGTAATGGAACAGTAACAGAGTTCCAGTAAACAATTATGCATACAGATCACGCCTTAAGGCCTCTCATAGATCTGCGAGGATGATTTCAATACAGTGGTCTAACTCCGTAGCAGTGGCAGGGAAAAATTGTTTGAATGCAATAATCCACAAACGCTATCATTATTCCACTGCTGATGATGTTATTTATGCTATTGTATTGCCTTTGGAATCACGTATATAGTTCAAGAAGAACAGATAGATTATCCCGGCTTTGAGAGATTGGTTCCGCATGGAGTGACCAAGGGGTCTGGCCGGCGCTAAAAACTCCGAGGAAAGGCCAGGCGGACAAATAATCAGACTGCTACTGGTAGCATTAGTACTGGGACTCTTTGCTGGCTGTTGCAGATGATGACGGAGCACGTATGGGAATGCCCCGAGTGCTGTGACTCAACTCAACTCAACTCGTTTTTGCTGTTGTTAGAGCCTTGTCGGTTTAAAATGTTCACATCTACACAATTTCAAAAATTGAATCTTGGGATACACAAATCAAAATGTTTGCCACGATAGGCCAGCTGATCTATGAAGCCTATAGCATATAGTTTGATTTGTGTGTCTAGGATTTAGACGTCTCTAGATTCCACACAGAATCAACACACATGTTGGTAGCAATACAGACAAAGGAGGTGGAACAATAAAGATATCAGAATAAGAATGCAGATGGCTAGACGAGCATTTACAGCACTAGGAAAATTATGGAAGTCAAATTAAATTAAACTTAGCACAAACTTAAATGTATGGATCGGAAACATGGAGAAGAACAAAATAAAACGCTTACAAATAAACTACAAACATTCATTAATGGGTGCCTACACAAAATAGAAGGAATAAAGTGATATGACAAAATCACCAATGTAGAGCATATATAGAGATAAATAGACAACTACCAATGAACAAGTGGTGGAGAAAAGACGCGGGCGCTGTATTAGTTATACATTGAGACAACCCGAGAGTACTGTAACTAGGAGAACCAGTCTGGAATCCACATGGCAAAAGAAATAGAGGAAGACCTAAAAACTCACGGAGAAGAGGAGCAGAAACATAAATGAACAAGATAGGAACGACATGTACCGGACAGAGCTAATGTAGGATAGCAACATGATTGAGAGCCTATGCCTCAATGGTAACAGAAGGAGAAGATTTCACGCTTGTAGGGCCCAGGCATCACTTAACGATAATCAAATAGGACAATTTTAGGATTTTCTGAACATTGGAAACGAACGACAGCAAATAAAGGAGCTGGTCACTGTTATCACTGTATCGTGACGAAATGTATATAAGGACAGAGTTTATATCAGCAGTGGCGGGCGGGCTAGGGTATCAGATTGCCCTATGACAAGCGGGGTCCCCTGGAACAGATACAATGTTTAAAATGTTAATGTCCCTTTGGTAGCTTTGTCTCCATGCAACCGACATATTTAGACCCAGTCCGGTGCTGTATTTAAGGATGTGTGTGTGTGTGTGTGTGCTTGTGTGTGTGTGTGTGTGTGTGTGTGGGCGAGCGGGCGTGCGTGCGTGCGTGTGTGTGTGTCTGTGTGTGTGGGCGGGCGTGCGTGCGTGCTTGCGTGTGTGTGTGTGTGTGTGTGGTCATCATCCAGTACCTTACCGGCTAGCGTGGGCGGTCACACCACTCCACAAATTGCGAAACTCCTTCCGTGCCATGACACAACACTGGCAAGAATTTTCCCACGCTGTCTTCCTCTATCTTTCTTTCCGCAAATATTTCTGGTTGTCACAACATGTTCCAGTTGTCTTCTCATAATATGGCCGAAAAATGATGACTGCTTCTTTCTTCTTCCTCTTCTTCGTTCATCCGGAGTTTTTTTTTCGGATGTGATTGCGTTGTGCCTGTTTACAGCAGAGCTGCGTTCTTGCGCCGTTAGGCCGACACATCCGACTTCTGCGGGCATTTGTTGACCGGGTTAACCTTCCCGGGGACTGCTTCTTTCTGATGTTTGTGATTAAGTTGTCTTTTGCGACTTTGCTTCCATCTTCTTCTTCTTCTTGCGTTCGCCTGAAATATGCTTATAACTGCAATGTTGTCTCTTGTATGAATCCAACAGTCTTTTTTAGTTCATTCACCGGTCCATAGAGTTTATCCTCCACTGTTGTCTCTCTAGGCCAGAAGGTTCGCCTGGATATGTTGTAGTTTGGGCAATCCTGGAGTATGTGCTCTGCTGTCTGCGACGCCAAACCACATGTGCACATGGCTGAGTCACCAATCTTGAATTTTGTATACATATGGTTGCGTAATCTATTGTGTCCTGTTCTGAGGCGCAGAAGAATGACCTGTTCTGGTCTGTCCATAACGTGGTAGTCATCAAAATGCTCAGATCGCTCATTTTCGCTGTCCAAATAATCTATGTGTGTATGTGTGGGGCTAAGCTCTGTTCTCATCCTGATTTAGCTGCACATTTGTATTTTCCAGCAAAAGACGTAGGAATAACTCGCATACCACAGAACAAGAAAGTACTACAACAATTCGCTCCCTATATTCAAATAATTTCTACTCGTTTCAGAGTATGGATTTCACTGATGTGACAGTTTGAGAGCTCTCTGATGTTCAGCTGTTGAAACCCCCACTGGCGTCGTCTGAACCCAAGGGTGAAGAATTATTTATAACCTCTGGCAAAAATTTCTCAAATACTGGGGTGCTGCACGACAGAGAGTGGCAGTGTGGCGGGAAGTTGGAATATTTTAGATATCGTCTCATAAAAGTCCTTCATCACCATCATCTTTATCATCTTCCACTTTTGCAGTCAAGCGTTGTGGGGACAAATAGTTGACGTCCCAGAGCCCGTTGGGTGGTACTAAATAAGGTAATTCCGTGTGATTGTACACTGTCCTTCATATGGTCAGTCCATTTTCTTGACCGGCGCCCTCTTGCTTTCGCGTCAGATCTTTTTTTTTCCTCATTGGAATTCAGTAAGTGAAAGTAAATATGAAGATTGTTTTGTTAATTACCTTGTCTGTTTTGCTACATGGTGTGTCATGCAATAAATGTGTATATAAATGTATGTATGAATAAGTAGAACTCACCTGAAGTTCTATATACACCTTGTTTTCTGCATTTTTATAATAACAATGCTTTCCCAATTTCAAATATGACTGATTAAAACACATGTGAGATCAATCGGGGCAAATGCCAGCGTCACAAAATGAGACAGATCGAGTAACAGTGGCAGAACGGTTTTCACATTCAACTTCGGCGTCATTCACGAAATATCTCCCGCCAAGTGAGTTGTCAGTGTTTATACTGGCAAATGTTTGTCCCGTAAAGCGGTGCATAGCTGGGTAGAAAAAGTTACGAGGGCGAATCAATAAGTAAGTCACACAGTTCTGTGGGATGGCATACAAATGAAAACAAAGCACGCAGTTCTCAGCACCCGGTTTAGGAACACTGATAAAACCTTGGGATATGTGCATCAATGTTGTTGGAAATTATGCTGAAAAATACAGGAAAATGTATGTATAAAAATAAACTGATTTCAAGTTGTTATCATGTGCAGTTATTTTTCTGCAGCCATTTATGACTTACTTATTGACTTCCCCTCGTATCAGACTGGAGCAGTCAACTTGAGCTTGTTGATGTTATCAGAGCAAGAATGCATTAAGAATATGGTATTTATCGATAACTTCTTTGATGATCTGTGAGTTGGTTGAGCTATGTTGATACTTACTGAGTGCCTCTGTTGAGGTTATGTGTGGATGATTGAGCGATGTTGACAGTCGATATATGTGACCGTAGTGATAATCTGTGGATCCTACAGCAATATTGATAATTGATGTTTTCTCTCAGTGATGATCTGTGGATGAGTGAGCAATGTTGATACTTACTATGTGTGCCATAGTGATGATCCATGGATGTTTGAACAATGTTTATATTTGCTATGTTTGCCTCTAATGATGAACTATGAATGTTTATTAATGTTGATACTTGCTATGTTTCCCTCTAATGATGAACTACGAATGTTTATTAATGTTGATACTTGCTATGTTTGCCTCTAATGATGAACCACGAATGTTTATTAATGTTGATACTTGCAATGTTTGCCTCTAGTGGAGAACAACGAATGTTTATTAATTTTAATACTTACTATGTGTGCCATTGTGATGATCCATGGATGTCTGAGCAATGTTGATACTTGCTATGTTTGCCTCTAGTGATGAACTACGAATGTTTATTAATGTTGATACTTGCTATGTTTGCCTCTAGTGATGAACCACGAATGTTTATTAATGTTGATAGTTGTTATGTGTGCCAGTAGTGAAGATCTGAGGGCGTGTGAGCAATGTTGATCCCTGCTTTGTATATATAGCCACTTTAGTAACTTTTTCTAAATTGGTTTTAATTATATAACCTGCATAGTTGGATATCTCTTGGAAAAACAAATCCAACGGTACCTTATTCAAGTCTGTAGGTCAATTTTAAGCCGAGATATTAATGTGTGTGTGAGTGAGTGAGTGAGTGAGTGAGTGGAGTGAGTGAGTGGAGTGAGTGAGTGGAGTGAGTGAGTGGAGTGAGTGAGTGGAGTGAGTGGAGTGGAGTGAGTGGAGTGGAGTGAGTGGAGTGGAGTGAGTGGAGTGAGTGGAGTGGAGTGAGTGGAGTGGAGTGAGTGGAGTGGAGTGAGTGGAGTGGAGTGAGTGGAGTGGAGTGAGTGGAGTGAGTGGAGTGGAGTGAGTGGAGTGGAGTGAGTGGAGTGGAGTGAGTGGAGTGAGTGGAGTGGAGTGAGTGAGTGGAGTGAGTGAGTGGAGTGGAGTGAGTGGAGTGGAGTGAGTGGAGTGGAGTGAGTGGAGTGGAGTGAGTGGAGTGGAGTGAGTGGAGTGGAGTGAGTGGAATGGAGTGAGTGGAATGGAGTGACTGGAATGGAGTGAGTGGAATGGAGTGAGTGGAATGGAGTGAGTGGAGTGAGTGAGTGGAGTGAGTGAGTGGAGTGAGTGAGTGGAGTGAGTGAGTGGAGTGAGTGAGTGGAGTGAGTGAGTGGAGTGAGTGAGTAGAGTGAGTGGATTGAGTGAGTGGAGTGAGTGAGTGGAGTGAGTGAGTGGAGTGAGTGAGTGGAGTGAGTGGAGTGAGTGAGTGGAGTGAGTGAGTGGAGTGAGTGAGTGGAGTGAGTGAGTGAGTGGGTGAGTGAGTGGGTGAGTGAGTGGGTGAGTGGAGTGGAGTGAGTGGAGTGAGTGAGTGAGTGAGTGAGGGGAGTGAGTGGTGGGAGTGAGTGAGTGGAGTGAGTGAAGGGGAGTGAGTGAGTGGAGTGAGTGAGTGGGAGTGAGGTGGTGCAGTGATGAGTTAGTGAGTGGAGTGGACTGAGTGATGGAGTTAGTGAGTTGGAGTGAGTGAGTGGTGAGTGAGTGAGTGAGTGGATGGAGTGAGTGAGTGGAGTGAGTGAGGTGGAGTGAGTGAGTGGATGAGTGAGTGAGTGAGTGGAGTGGAGTGAGTGGAGTGAGTGAGTGAGTGGAGTGAGTTGAGTGAAGTGATGAGTGGTGGAGTGAAGTGGAGTGGAGTGAGGAGTGGAGTGAGTGAGTGGAGTGAGTGGAGTGGAGGTGAGTGGAGTGAGTGAGTGGAGTGAGTGAGGAGAGTGAGTTAGTGAGTGACTGGATGGAGTGAGTGGAGTGAGTGATGGATGAGTGAGTGGAGTGAGTGGAGTGAGTGAGTGGAGTGAGTGAGTGAGTGAGTGGAGTGAGTGAGTGGATGAGTGAGTGGAGTGAATGAGTGGAGTGAGTGAGTGGAGTGAGTGAGTGGAGTGAGTGAGTGGAGTGAGTGAGTGGAGTGAGTGAGTGGAGTGAGTGGAGTGAGTGAGTGGAGTGAGTGAGTGAGTGGAGTGGAGTGGAGTGGAGTGGAGAGAGAGAGAGAGAAAGAGAGAGAGAGAGAGAGAGAGAGAGAGAGAGAGAGAGAGAGAGAGAGAGAGAGAGAGAGAGAGAGAGAGAGAGAGAGAGAGTTAGTTTATTAGTTAAAAGGGACATATACAATAAAAACGATTTTGACTTTCACTTTTTGTGACCCTACCTACACACTCACACAACTGTCGGTTTACACTGTCGCCAAGGGGGATTAACACTCGGCCTGTTTAACTCAAGGAAAAATAACTCTCCCGGTTTATGTATACACAAACGCACACAGATATATACATCTTCATGTGACTTTAACTGTCATCTTTAACTGTGTGACGTCAGACCGCGCGTGCACTGCACGCGGCGAGTCTCGACAGCCAGCGTAGATAGATGCATTTTGACAAAAGATGTTCCGTTGGAAAGATGAAAAATTATCAATTACCCGGCCCATGCAGAGTGTTGAAAATTTATACACAAATACTAAATTTGATGGTGAATGCAATCGTGCATTCATTGGCATGCAAATCGCTGTTAATATTCCATAACAATATTAAATAGTCATCGCTGACAAGGAAACGGCTATTTCCGGCCATTGAAACATCACATCAGATAGTGCAATTTTCATAATTTTAGTTTAGGATGACCCTCCCGACCTTAATAGTCGAAAATGACAAGATTTACATAAAAATGAATGATACATCTAATAACACATACTAGAACAAACAAATACATCTACATAAAACGATTTGCGAGTCTAATTACGTCTGAAAAAGTCACTCTGTAGCTCTGTGTAGAAAACGAATTTCAAAAACACGAGATGTACACAAGTAAACCGAGGAGGAAGAAACTATATAAAGTAATCGGTCCCTTTTTTAACGCGAACTTGAAATATTCGGGAAATTTAACATCACGAGTACTCTAAACTTACTTAAATCGGAGACACAAACAATAGTTGTCGAACAGACCGCAAATATATTTCCGTTAAAATGCGGCAGTCTGTACCGTAGTGGCTATATATGTCGCATAGTTTTCCATTTTCTTAATCAAGTATGATATTTTCGTGAGGGGAGGGCGTGAGGGGGTGGGCGGGGGGGGGGGGGGGGCGGGAAGAGAGAAGGTGAATTTTCCACCTATTGTGACATCTCCTAGAGTATGTGAATTTTAAGACTAAACTAAAGACAATGTGAGTGAATCATCTAACACTGTCTAAACAAACGTCTCAGATATATTAATTTTCGGACTATATAACCAAACCCCCCAGATATATGAACTTTCGGACTATATAACCAACCCCCCCCCCCCCCCCCCCCCCCAGATATATGAACTTTCGGACTATATAACCAAACCCCCCAGATATATGAACTTTCGGACTATATAATCAAATCCCCCAGATATATGAACTTTCGGACTATATAACCAAACCCCCCCCCCCCCCCCCCCCCCCCAGATATATGAACTTTCGGACTATATAACCAAACCCCCCAGATATATGAACTTTCGGACTATATAACCAACCCCCAGATATTGAACTTTCGGACTATATAACCAACCCCCCCCCCCCCCCCGCCCCCCCAGATATATGAACTTTCGGACTATATACCAAACCCCCCCCCCCCCCCCCCCCCCAGATATATGAACTTTCGGACTATATAACCAAATCCCCCAGATATATGAACTTTCGGACTATATAACCAAACCCCCCCCCCCCCCCCCCCCAGATATATGAACTTTCGGACTATATAAACCAAACCCCCCCCCCCCCCCCCCCCAGATATATGAACTTTCGGACTATATAACCAAACCCCCCAGATATATGAACTTTCGGACTATATAATCAAACCCCCCAGATATATGAACTTTCGGACTATATAACCAAACCCCCCAGATATATGAACTTTCGAAATATCTAACCTAATGTCTCAGATATAGTAACTTTCGAACTATTTAACTTAATGCCCAGATAAATGAACATTCAATCTATTTAACCTAATGCCCCAGGTCATATTTGAACTATCTAACCCAATACCCCAGATATATGAACTTACGAACCTAATGCATTAGATATATGAACTTTCGATCAATTTAACCTAATGTCCCAGATTATATTCGAATTATGTAACCTAATGCCCGAGACATCAGTTTTCAAACTATTTAACCAAATGCTTCAGATTATATTCGAATTATCTAACCTAATGCCCGAGACATCAATTTTCGAACTATTTAACCTAATGCCTCAGGTCATATTTGAACTATCTAACCCCAGATATATGAACTTTCGAACCTAATGTCCTAGATATATGAACTTTCGAACTATTTAACCTAATACCCCTGATCATATTCGAGCTATCTAATCTAATGCCCCAAATATATGAACTTTCGAACCTAATGTCTCATGTATTTGAATATCGGACTATCTAAAATAATACCCCGGTTCTGTGAATTGAACTGACTACTGCTGATGTATGTATAAAGTGGGTATATTTATCTGCTAATGTTATCTGAAAGTGTGAAGTCAGTTAGGAATGTCTTAGTTCCTCCTTAGTTAGTTAGTTAGTTAGTTAGTCGACAGATCATCCTCATTGCACATCGAACCATTCAGTCCATAAGTGCTCGGATCCCCTCCTCAGCAAATCCCGCAGCGTGTAGCGGCTAACGACGCCAGTTCTGTGTTGGTTTATCAATCGTCTTTGGCTTCCTGCGTAGTGTTCTTGTTTGGCCACCCCTCTTTTAATTTGCTGCTCCCGCAGTCTGGCCATTGTTGTAGATTCACAGTCATCACTTGGTTCTCGCAAAAGTCTCACTTATCGTAGAGCATTCAGAATGTCAGCCTGGTCCATGGCGCGTCCGCCCTCCACAGTAGCCTCACCTGCGAGCTTGTCAGCCCGCTCATTTCCTTGTACTCCCGCATGCCCTGGCACGAAGATGAAACTAATCTTTGCCAGCCGAGACCGCTTCAGAGGCAGCAACCATTCTCTTCGGATCGACCCCTCCTCTATCCTCTTGATCATGTTCATTGAGTCGCTAAGGAAACAAGCCCTAGTGAATGTCTGTGTCTCGAGCCATGTTACTGCTTTACTTACTGCCATGACTTCCATGGTCAGGCTACTTGTGGTTTCAGTGAAAGCACCAGAGTCCTCCTTCACAATTCTCCCTCCGGCCCGAGCTGTAAAGGCCCATGAGCTTCTCACATGTCGGACGACCGACCCATCTGTGTAGATGACCGCGTCACCGTCTAGCGAATTCTCGAAAATCAACGCTTGTACTTCAGCCTCAACAGCAGCCGGATTTTCTTGTCTGCATTTTCTATCTAGTTGGATGCAAACTGAAAAGGATGTGCAGAAGTCTGTTGGCATTTGCACCCACTCCTCGCCAGGTTCTAAGTCCTCAAGTGAACACACCTGTTGAAGAATGTCTTCGGCTTGACCCATCCACGACCGTCCTCTTTTTAACCTGCTGCCCTTCACCTTCCTAATTTCACTATGCAGTGGATGTTGTGTGTTTGCGTTAATTCTGAGGTAGGCGCGTGCCCTGCAAACTTGTATTCTCTCTTCAATGGTTGGAAAATCAAGAAGGTAGCGCATCGCCCTGCATGCTGTATCTCTTGTACATCCAAGAATAATGCGCATAGCTTCATTCTGTATCCTTTCCATCCTTTCTATCTGTTTATGGCTGAGAGTCAGGATTGCCATTGCATACATACTCCAAAACAGACATGACCAGCCCCTCGTACAGAAGACATAGATGGCGCTGCTCACAGTTTGCTGCCGCCATCACCCGCATCGCTGCCAAACCCCGCTTGGCCTTTGTTATCACCTGGTCTATGTGCACATTATAAGCAAGGCTTCGATCAAACCGTATCCCCAGGTAATTCATTGCCTGCGTTCTTTCCACCGTCTCTGAACACAGCATTACAGTTGGTGTTGGATTGTTGACAATATGATTATTCAACGAGAACCAAGTCACTGTTGCCTTTGTTGGGTTGACCATTGCCCCAGCTTCATCACACCAAGTACTTCCTCCTTACAGTGTTTTAATTATAATTATTAATATCTGTAAACATTATCCCTAGTTCTTGAATTCTAAGACTATCTTGATGTTGCGGAAATATGTCAAGTGGATCTGGCCATCTGCTAAATGTGTCTCTGGTTCTCTGGCACGTGGTCATCAGGTGTTTGTTTTAATGTATCCACTTCGTCTTTCACTTACTGTAAAAGTAAGCCCGCCACAGGTGCGGGTACTTGAATTCTAGAGCTATCTTAACTCGGCGTTGCTGAAACGTGCTTGAAGTGGGCCAAGTCGTATGCTAATTTTACCTTTGATGTGCAGTCAAGTGTCCTGACAAAATTGTTTCGCCTAACGGGTAGCGTTATGTCCACCCTCACGTCACGTTTTAACTCCTTTACGCTGTCGGCCACTTATTAAGAAGGTAAAGCACGATTTACATACCCACCGTGTTCAACCTATCATAATTCGCATTCTGTGGTGGTATTATTGACATGTATGGATATATAATACATATATTATGTGTGTCCACGAAAATACCAATGAGCAAGTCCTTCAAGAAACAAATGTAGATCGTAAACTGATTAGAGACATTAGACGTAGACAATCAAATTTTTTGGGGCATGTTATGGAAAAAAAATTACTTGGAGAACTTGGTGACAACTGGCAAGATCGAAGACAAGAGACCAAGGGGGAGACCGAGAAGTAAATACCTTGATGGCTTGGCCACGTGGCATAGTCGAGACAGGAACACGGAGCTGACGACGCTGGTGATCGAGTGAGATGGCAAAACATAACCGCCCACGCTTATCGGCATGGCACATGATGGATAGATGGTGTCCACAAACATACTTGCTTTTATACTAGAATATATTCTCAAGTCATCGTATTTTTTCACCATGTAGTGAGAAGACAGAAACTGGAACATGTTGTGACAACCGGAAAGCAAGAGAGAGAGAGAGAGAGAGAGAGAGAGAGAGAGAGAGAGAGAGAGAGAGAGAGAGAGAGAGAGATGAGAGAGAGAGAGAGAGAGAGAGAGAGAGAGAGAGAGAGAGAGAGAGAGAGAGAGAGAGAGAGAGAGAGAGAGAGAGAGAGAAGACAGCAGCAAAAGATTCTTTACAGTCTTGTGCCATGGCACGGAAGGGAGTCAACACACGAATTGATCAATGCCGTAGGAGATCGCAATTTGTGGAGAGGCATGATCGCCCACGCCAGCCGGCAAGGTACTAAATGATGATGATGATGATAATGATGATGACGATGATGATTATGATGATGATGATGATAATGATGATGATAATGATGATGATAAAGATGATGACGATGATGATGATGATGATGATGATGATGATGATGATGATGATGATGATGATGATGATGATGATGATGATGATGATCATGATGATGATGATGATGATGATGATGATGATCATGATGATGATGATGATGATGATGATATTCTCAAGTACATCCTTTCATAGATAATGCACTGATACATGCATGCGAAAAACCGTAAACCCACGCATGCCGCAAGCAAAACATATACCCAAACATGTGCGCGTACACGCATACACTCACACACACGCAGGAGTTCGCGAACACACGCACACACATACACACGGACAGAGGTAGACATATTGAGAGACACGAATGCAGACATATGCACGCACTCAAGACAGACAGGCATGCAGACAGTCACACAGACAACATCATAAAAAGCTTAAGGGATTCAGTGCCAAGCAAAAGTAGGTTTAGACCAAACTTGGTATACAATCAAATAAACACGTATTGTAATGTAAATTTCCGTTCACTGAGTGTTGAAATTGTGGAAATAACACGAAAATAAAATGACACAATAACCTCAGTACTGTTGTATATTATCCTTCTGCCAAATGGGAGGTCACATTAGGCGATATATCATCCGTCGGTACTGAATCAGATAACAAATACAGGGTGTGTTTTTAATGACTGTGCAGTGTTTGAAAATATTGCCGTTCCAAGTTTTGTATTCACCATCTGTAAAGTTCATGCAATATAATAGGTAATATGGAAAACTTAGGCCGGCAATATTTCCAAACACTGCACGGTCATTAAAAATACACCCTATATTTAAAGCATATGAAGTCTGTAACAAGAAAGAGCTACTTCTCACATCTGTGGAGAGACATATTAAGATGCCATCAGGATTTATGATCTGGTTGGGGTTGAGCCTGGGTCGGGAAAATTGTTTGCGACAGCTTTAGACACATCGTTGTCAATAGATCCTCATCCTAATGCCCGGATGCATCTTCAGATCGACCGCCCAATAAGAGAGGCTCATCTGGTCTCGGAAACTGAAATACTTGGGGTCATTTTAACGCCTCAGTGACTTAGCAAGAACATTAATGGAATTTATGTTTCCGGCAAGAAGAGGTGCGTTGCGCATGAACATGCATGAGGCAGTGGAACTGGTAAGAGATCGGGAGTCTTTCTCTCCGGCTGTGATAACAGTAAAGTTCAGCAAACGACCTCCTTGATGTTAAGATGACAAGCATAATGCACACCATATTGTGGATTAAGAGTCACGTAGTTCAAAGCGACTGGCCGAGTGGCTAAAATGCCAGATTCTCCTTTGGGAGACCCGGGTTCGAATCCTCGGTAAGGTGTGGGAGTTTTTTTTCTGTCGAGGGCAAAAAGAAAACTCTAAATTGCACAGTTCGCGGTGACTGCAATAGCCAGGCAGCCTTAATTCATCAGGCTCAAGACACCCCCCCCCCCCCCCACCCCACGACATACACCGCAAGGTACTATATTGGCAGTAAATGAAATGACAGTGGTTCAAAGGGTGTTGGCTAAAACGAAGCATATGTCCATGTCATTATGATAGAGAAATGATGATCTTTAAGCTGTGGGTATTGCTGCCACACATATGGCTGGGTAAAAGTAGTCCCATAGCAAAGAGTGACAATGTAAGCCTTGACATATTCTAGGTTTAGCTTAGTTTAGTCGACGGATCAACATCACGGCACACGGGTGTAACCCATAAGCTCTCCGTTCTCCTCCTAACTCAAACCTGAGTCTGGAGAAACTCAGCTCAGTGCACGAACTCCGTAGCACCGGCGAGGATCCTGAAATACTTTGGGCAGATTTGTAACTCGAAATTTTTCCCGGGCAGCTCCGTTAGGCTACTCTTTTTCGATTTCCAACTGCCAAGGGAATTTTACGTGAGCAACAATACGCACGGTCGTCCGATCTCACTACCCAGAGACCAGGGGGAAATTTTACTAGAAGTCAACGAGAAAAAATCCCGGTCCTCACCGGGGCTTGAATCCGGGATCTCCAGCACTCGAGGCGGACACAATACCTCGAGACCACGCAGCCCCCTATATATTCTAGGCTGCTTTGTATGAGGTGGGATGGCTAGTTCCCTTTGTCGTACCTTTTCCTTTTCTGAAAATTCTTTAAAATGTCTGGCACCCATGTTTATGAAGCTCAATCAACCACAGAGCCGTATTGGCCGTGATAAAAAATCTTTCCGTGTTGAGAATTGAACGTGGGACACTACCCACTAAGTAAACATGGCTCCGTAGCTCATATAAATTACTTGGATGTCCTTTTCATGATATCCGTTATAGTTTGTAATTTACTAGGCAATTTTATGTGCAGTAGTTTATTATTCCTTTCTGAACCACCAATGCGTCATACCATAGAAATCAACACAAAGCCACCTGCTTCCGAATCTCCCGCGGCTAACGTCGAAGCCTCGGCTCATATGAAAGAGTTAACACGAGAACTACTCTCTGCAAGAATATCAACAACTAAGTAAAGCGCCAGATAATGGGTTTCAAGAAAATAAACCACTTCTCGTTTACTTGATTCACCACTTGATTCTGTCAGCGTTTCGTCGTTAACAACCGCAACTTCTCTCTGTCTGCGTGACTATTTTCAAAGGTAAGAACAAGAAAGAGAACTGGATACCTTATCTTAAAAGGCTGAAACGTAACGTATATTAAATCTCTGCGTGTCTATTAAACAGGCACAGTATCAAAAATTACATGGCACTTATCTGAGAAAGATTAATTCTTCTCAAATCTCCTACAACATGGCTAACAGGTAAAGTGGGCGTGTTTCTACGCGATGTGTGGTATTCAGGGTAATCTCACACGATTAGAAACGCCATCATCATATGACAAATCCCTTTACTGAAAGTTATATCTCACGTGTTCAGCCTTCTAATAGCCCATGCCGTGTGGCATTGGTGATCATGTCTGTCCACAACTTTCTGTTTCTTATGCTACTAATCATTTTTAAGGTCTATGTCCCGGATGCCATAATGTCAAACTTTGAAGTGTTCACCTCGAAAGGTAAACTTGAACAATCGGTGATGAAACAGTGAGAAACTGGCGTCACGTGAGATATGGTTTTTGGTGGGCAGAGGAGAATACAAGCGATGATGTAATGACGACTGTGTATGTTAGTGGGTAACTAATTAAAGCTATAAGGAAACGATAAATGGCATACATGGGGAAAATTAATAGCAGAGATGTCTTAGAAACATTGCCTAAAAACAAATATGAAACAAAAGAAGCAAAGGGTGACAGAGAAGTGACAGATATATAGGAACGCTGGGGAAAAAAAAACAAATCTGTATATGATAGCATGCTGAACTACAATTCATCAACAATGAATATTATCGCATCATAACTCACAGCTCAACAACATTGTATATTATCACATCTTAAACCACAATTTAACAACAATGTATATTATCACATCTTAAACCACAGTTCAAGCAAAGACTAACTAAAGTTGTGCATATCCTTTACAGGACGTACCAGTCAACCGCAGCATTTTTTGGCTGTTCAAGATTCCTGGGCAAGTTTAGGTTCAGTAGTTTTCCATTGCTTTCTGAACGACCAGCACCCATACCATTTCATTAAAAAAAAACAACGTAAGGCGGTCTGCTGCCAAATCGCCCACATCTAAGTTTCGAACTCGGGTATGCGGGTTTACGAACCGCGCCCGTAACTGCATCGCCACGGAGCTAGCTAATGACTAACTACTGAACGCAACATTGCCTATTAAATAACAAAAGCCAATAAATCCTGGTGTTGAGTGTAAAAAGATAACGCAATTAACGTTTATTTTAATCTATGAAATTGAGAAGGGGAAATAGCCAGAATTCCAAGATCACAATCAAAGTGACATTTTCTAACGTGTCCATTTTGGTCAAGCGTGAACGTGTCCTTGTAAAAGTGAACAATTTCACTTCTGGTTGATTTACTCCTAGCATGTTGCTTATAAACGCCTACGTGACTTAACTCATATCACCAGGCCAGTGGGTCCTAATTGTGTGCCTCGCCTCGCCGGTGTAAGATACCTGGGTAGTAGGTGTGGCGGGAGGCTATAAAGGCAATGAAGGGCACACAAATATTTGCAAATAATTAACATGCTTAAAATAACTGTGACTGATATGTTATTTCTTGTACGAAAGCTCTGTGAATGTTAAGTTAGGTGTGTAAAGTCTATTTAAATATAATGGAATAAATATGATATTATGATTAAATTACTATCTTTATATGCACCTAAACACAGCAACATAGGACATGACTTATTGAATGTGAGTCACGCTTCATCATACAAGCATATTGTTTAAACAGGGTTTAAAATGCAAGTTGATCTACTTCATTGCACCGGGTTTTATCCCACACGACTTGGTCTCTTTCGGCAAAACGTCCTGCCGAAAACGTAGCATAAAGCACGACCTTCGTGACTCCAGAATCGACCCCTAGGTGTCCCGTAACTCCAGAAACGACCCCTAGGTGTCTCCGAGAAAATTACACTCGTGAACCGAACGACGTGGCCCGGAATCGAACCAACAACCTTCAGAAGGCGTGATAGGTGGCGTAACCACTTGTCAACGGAGTCTCCCAATAGAAGTGGAAACCGTGGCTGAGAGCAGCAACAGGAGAAGAAGGAGAGGAGGAGGTGAATGAGAGAGGAAACGTGGGGAGCGCAGTAGGAGGAGAGGAGGAGGAGGAGGGAGAAAATCTTCGACGTGTGGTCAGGAAATAAAAAGTTTGAGAGTCCCTTTCTCGGAGAGATATAATCAGGAGCCAGTGACCAAGATTGCAACTTCCTGTGTAGGCGGACACAATCCAGTATAATTAACTCTAACAATAGAACTGAAACAAGTTCTGCTCGAGAGTTTTCTGTGTTTGTGGTCTTAATTAAGTTCACTGTGATCCTCGCCTCAATCTATAAATAACAGTAGCAGGCCGGAAGCCTGGGTTTGATTCCAACCAGTTATCTTATTGTTGATTAGTTAATTAATGTTTAGGATGTTGACAGGCAATGCATTTATTTATATTCTTCCCTCACTCCCTCCCCGTCCTTGTCTTCCCACTTTTCTTCTCCCCTTCTTTTCTGTCCCTCCTTTTCTGCCCTCCTTCCTCCCTGTTTCTTACTTTCTTTTTCCTTCCGTCTTCACTTCCATTCTTCTTTCTTTCTGTTTTCATCCATTCATTCATTCATTCCCCATTCCTTCATTCAATATAATAGCATTTTTCTTTCTTTCTTTCTTTCCGTCTTGTCATTCCTCCCCCCCTTCCCCCCCCCCCCAGTCTCCCCCCTCTTCCCCCTACCACTCTGCCATGAAGTCCATCTAGCATTCTACCACGTAGTTCATCTACCAATCTACCACGTAGTCAATCTACCGATCTACCACGTATTTCATCTACCACATAGTCCAACTACCAATCTACCGCGTAGTTCATCTACCAATCTACCACGTAGTTCAATTCAAACTACCACGTATTTCATCCACCACATAGTCCATCTACCAATCTACCACATAGTTCATCTACCAATCTACCACGTAGTTCATCTACCACATAGTCCATCCACCAATCTACCATGTAGTCCATCCACCATATAGTCCATCCACCAATCTACCACATAGTCAATCTACCAATCTACCACGTAGTCAATCTACCAATCTACCACGTAGTTCATCTACCAATCTACCACGTAGTTCATCTACCAATCTACCACGTAGTCAATCTACCAATCTACCACGTAGTTCATCGACCAATCTACCACGTAGTTCAACTACCAATCTACCACGTAGTTCATCTACCAATCTACCACGTAGTTCATCTACCAATCTACCACGTAGTCAATCTACCAATCTACCACGTAGTTCAACTACCAATCTACCAATCTACCACGTAGTCAATCTACCAATCTACCACGTAGTTCAACTACCAATCTACCAATCTACCACGTAGTTCATCGACCAATCTACCACGTAGTTCAACTACCAATCTACCACGTAGTTCATCTACCAATCTACCACGTAGTTCATCTACCAATCTACTACGTAGTTAATCTACCGATCTACCACGTATTTCATCTACCACATAGTCCAACTACCAATCTACCGCGTAGTTCATCTACCAATCTACCACGTAGTTCAATTCAAACTACCACGTATTTCATCCACCACATAGTCCATCTACCAATCTACCACATAGTTCATCTACCAATCTACCACGTAGTTCATCTACCACATAGTCCATCCACCAATCTACCATGTAGTCCATCCACCACATAGTCCATCCACCAATCTACCACGTAGTCAATCTACCAATCTACCACGTAGTCAATCTACCAATCTACAACGTAGTTCATCTACCAATCTACCACGTAGTTCATCTACCAATCTACCACGTAGTCAATCTACCAATCTACCACGTAGTTCATCGACCAATCTACCAGGTAGTTCAACTACCAATCTACCACGTAGTTCATCTACCAATCTACCACGTAGTTCATCTACCAATCTACCACGTAGTCAATCTACCAATCTACCACGTAGTTCAACTACCAATCTACCATGTAGTTTATTTACCAATCTACCACGTGGTTCATCTACCAATCTACCACGTAGTTCATCCACCAATCTACCAATCTACCACGTAGTTCATCTACCAATCTACCACGTAGTTCATCCACCAATCTACCGCGTAGTTCATCTACTAATCTACCACGTAGTTCAACTACCAATCTATCAATCTACCACGTAGTCAATCTACCAATCTACCACGTAGTCAATCTACCAATCTACCGCGTAGTTCATCTACCAATCTACCACGTAGTTCAATTCAAACTACCACGTATTTCATCCACCACATAGTCCATCTACCAATCTACCACATAGTTCATCTACCAATCTACCACGTAGTTCATCTACCACATAGTCCATCCACCAATCTACCATGTAGTCCATCCACCATATAGTCCATCTACCAATCTACCACGTAGTCAATCTACCAATCTACCACGTAGTCAATCTACCAATCTACCACGTAGTTCATCTACCAATCTACCACGTAGTTCATCTACCAATCTGCCACGTAGTTCATCTACCAATCTGCCACGTAGTTCAACTACCACATAGTCCATCCATCAATCTACCATGTAGTCCATCCACCATATAGTCCATCTACCAATTTACCACGTAGTCAATCTACCAATCTACCACATAGTTCATCTACCAATCTACCACGTAGTTCATCTACCAATCTACCACGTAGTCAATCTACCAATCTACCACGTAGTTCATCTACCAATCTACCACGTAGTTCATCCACCACATAGTCCATCCACCATATAGTCCACCTACCTATCTACCACGTAGTCAATCTACCAATCTACCACGTAGTTCATCTACCAATCTACCACGTAGTTCATCCACCACATAGTCCATCCACCAATCTACCATGTAGTCCATATACCATGTATAGTTCATCTACCAATCTACCACGTAGTTCATCCACCACATAGTCCATCCACCAATCTACCATGTAGTCCATCCACCATATAGTCCATCTACCAATCTACCACGTAGTCAATCTACCAATCTACCACGTAGTTCATCTACCAATCTGCCACGTAGTTCATCCACCACATAGTCCATCCACCAATCTAAAACATAGTCAATCTACCAATCTACCACGTAGTCAATCTACCACGTAGTTCATCCACCACATAGTCCATCCACGATATAGTCCATCTACCAATCTACCACGTAGTCAATCTACCAATCTACCACGTAGTTCATCTACCAATCTGCCACGTAGTTCCTCCACCACATAGTCCATCCACCAATCTAAAACATAGTCAATCTACCAATCTACCACGTAGTCAATCGACCAATCTACCACGTAGTCAATCTACCACGTAGTTCATCCACCACATAGTCCATCTACCAATCTACCACGTAGTCAATATACCAATCTGCCACGTAGTTCATCTACCAATCTGCCACGTAGTCAATCTACCAATCTGCCACGTAGTTCATCTACCAATCTGCCACGTAGTTCAACTACCAATCTACCACGTAGTTCATCCACCACACAGACCATCTACCAATCTACCATGTAGTCCATCCACCGTATAGTCCATCTACCAATCTACCACGTAGTCAATATACCAATCTGCCACGTAGTTCATCTACCAATCTGCCACGTAGTCAATCTACCAATCTGCCACGTAGTTCATCCTCCAATCTGCCACGTAGTTCAACTACCAATCTACCACGTAGTTCATCCACCACATAGACCATCTACCAATCTACCACGTGACGGGGCTAAAAGCAGACACAAGTGGGGCACATGACGCAATTTAAAAAAAAAGTTTTGCGTATCCTTTACAGGACTTAGCTGTCAACAGCAGCATCTTTCATCTGTCTGTTGATCTCTTGGCAAGATTACGCTCAGTAGTTTTCCATTGCTTTCTGAGCGGCCGGCTCTGTTATGACGCAAGTCACCAGCGGGGGTCGAACCGCTGCCAGCTCTCGCCCGCTTACGAGACTCTGCGTGATAAACGGGATTACGGAGAAAGTGTTGTAACCCCTCGGCCAGAGAGACCGGCTGACGAAATTTAGTGACCAGGAAATTAGTTTATGGCGTACTGCGCTACTGCTACGAAAGGCTTTCATTGTGCCTGTGAGCCCTATATAAAAGACTTGGGGACTCAGGCGACACCATATCGGTTGACCTAGTAATTGACAACACACGACAGGTGTCTAGCAAATGGAGAGTACGTCTATCGGCCAGCTAGAGGTAAACTTGAAAGAGGGTCTCAATCTAGTGATTATAGTACGTGATGGATTTCGCAGTTTGTGGATTATGGACTATCGTAAGTACTTCTTTTATCTTCAGTTAACCGGGACAATGAATAGTGACAGAAACGGGAGTATAAAGAGGGAAAGTGCTGAATGGGATGGATGAAAGACGATCAGCTGTCGAACACTTTAAGAAGACAGATGAAAGAAGGCAGACTGTTTGTAAATCTTATGGAAAGGTGTGATTTTGGTCGGTTGCCCGTAAATCCTCTGGAAAGGTGTGATTTTGCTCGGTTGTCTGTAAATCCTCAATAACACTAATGTTGCTTAATTCGCATTCAATTTAATTAATTCACAGTCAGCACTGTGGTAACTTCGAGTCAATGATATATGGTTCAGATGTTGTCTCCGTGTGATGATCAAGTCCAGCTGGTGCCAATGGCCGGATCTTGGATGTTTCCATGTGACCTTATGCATCTCTTTTGTTTTAAAAAAGGAATTTCTAATACACAGGTCATTTCTGGTGCAATGCTCCAGCAGCCGTTGCCAATTTTCATTGATGCGACCGATGTAGTATTTTCCAAGGCACACTGGCCATGAACTCGAGTCCTTGTCCACACGAGCATTGAAATCACCGAGCATATAAATGTAGTCAGATTTTGGAACTGCCTTGATCACGGAGTCTAACTCCTCATAGAACTAATCCTTCACATCATCAGAGGAATCAAGTGTCGGTGCATATGCAGTAATAATTGTTGCAAAACCACAAGAGGTTGCCAAGCGCAGGGATAATAGTCTTTCATTTCCTCCTGCTGGAATTTTAATCATTCCCAGTAGCGAATTCTTCACTGCAAAGCCCACACCGTGTTGCCTCTTTTTTTTCTGCCTGCCCTCCACCCTTCCAAAAAAAGGTGTAATTGTTTTCCCTGAGTGATCCTTCCTCAGCGAGGCGAGTCTCCTGCAGGCCAGCAATATCAATGTTAAGACGATTGAGTTCGGCATCAATCACAGCCGTTTTTCTCACATCGTTAATATTGTTCAAGTCAGTGAAAAATCCTGGACACATGGTTCTCACATTCAAGGTTGCAAGCCGTAGCTTGAGGTTTCTATCTTTCTTTTTATTAGTACTTGGTGCATTGGTTTTACAGCCTGCGATTCAGATTTTGTCCTAGCCCCAACCACCCATTGAAGCAGGCAGGCTGTGGAGGATCAGCACCCCATTGGCCGGGGGCTGCCCAGCTTGAGGCGGGTGGTAGCCGATCAGTTACACCTGTAGGTGTCTCCCACCGTCAGAGGCAACGCGTGGCGCCCCATGTCTACGCCAACTGACAGGGACTTATAACCCGTAACAGTTGCCTCTCGCTTTGATTCCGAGACCAGTTAAGACCAGGGAAGGAGTTATTGCCTCTCCATAGCACAAAGCCTGGGCTAAAATATAGAGATCATGTGTTGCCCATGCAGCATGATCCCTCTCTCTGCCTGCCTAGTTCACTCCAGAGGAAAGGTAACACCTCTACATCTGGAAAAAGACAAGCTGCAGAAGCTGCCGGATCAGCAAAGCAATGCTCTAACTGTCCGCCTGTCGGAGCTTCGATCCTAGACCAGCCGCCAGTCATGGCTTAGGGCCTGATCTGCCCTGCCATGACATTTGTTTTTAGGTTGCATTTCCTCGCACCAGGGTAAGGCTTGTACCCTCCCAATTGCGCTCTCACAATGTGGGGTGTAGGGTTTGGTAAGCGCCGCTCAACGTTCGGCGCTAACAGAAAGCAGGTAGTACCGTCTATTGTTATACGGTAGCTCAGTCATATCTGACTAAGACCTGACACCTATTATTCCTATACACTGCATCCGTCGCCTTGATTTCCCACTTTTGCGTTGAAATAACCCATTATAATATTTATTTCTAATGTTCTACATTTCTTCAAAGCATTCTCCATGTCATTATAAAATTCATCTATATTTTCTTCACTGCATTCACTTGTTGGAGCATATATTTGAATGACATTTATTATAAAAGGTCTTTCGTTTAATTTTACTAATAAAACTCTGTCTGACACAGCCCGATAACCTTAATATAATTTGATGTTTGCCGATCCAACATAATTTCTACACCTCTTTGCTGTTCTTCTCATCCAGAATAAATAATCTTACAATCCTCTCCTGTCTGGATCCCTGTCCCTCTCCATCTGGGTTCACACATTCCTAATATATTAATATTATCTCATCCCATTTCTTGTTTGATGTTATCCAATTTTCCATCTGCATTCATTGTTCTGACATTCCAGGTTCCAACCTTTAATGATACAAATCTTTTGCACCTAGTAGCCTGCTGACGGTCTGGAGTCACCTGGTGCACATGACTATCCCTACCAGGCGAGGCTGCTCCTATGGGGATCCCATTTACGCCGTTTCTCTGAATGACGATGATAACGCAAAACATAATGTTCTTGGCATCTGTGAAGAATGTAGTTTGCCATTGCTTTCCTTCTTAGCAGTGACCATATTGGTCAATGACCGTAGCCATTGTCTCCGCAAAAAAAAAAAAAGAGATCCTCTGCCTACCGTCGCGAAGCTGGAGACCATAACCCACAACTATCTGTCGGCTGCTCTTCAATCTCATCCACCACCTGCACCCATGGCTTCACGTAACCCTCATCGGGAGGCTAAACGGGTACTCGACCTTGCCCAAGGGTGTCCCGTAGGCTAGCGGAGGGAAGGAGGCACCTTACTTCTCCTTTGATAGGGGATACCCCTACCCCGCCACAGATAGACTATATATACATATCCATGTACGCACTTATACAAATATCTCACGTGTACTGGAGCTCTCATAAGACGCACGTTTCTTTCCTCGCTCTCAAAGGCAAAAATGTAATGAGGAGCAGCGGGATGGGGGGGGGGGGGAGAAGAAGGGTAGGAGAAAGAATGGGAGGAGGACGAGGGAGAGGATAATTTTAAAATAAGAAGGAGGAGGGTGAGGAAGAAGTAGAGGCAAGAATAGGACGGGGAATAAGAGGAGAAAATAGAAGAAGAGGGGCTCGGGAAGAAAGAAGAGTAGGAAGCGGAGTAGTAGGAGGAGTAGTAGTAGTAGGGGTGTAGTAGGAGGAGTAGCAGAAGGAGAAATAATAGGACGAGGAGTAGTAGGAGGAGGAATTTTAAAATAAGAAGGAGGAGGGTGAGGAAGAAGTAGAGGCAAGAATAGGACGGGGAATAAGAGGAGAAAATAGAAGAAGAGGGGCTCGGGGAGAAAGAAGAGTAGGAAGCGGAGTAGTAGGAGGAGTAGGAGGAGTAGTAGTAGTAGTAGTAGGGGTGTAGTAGGAGGAGTAGCAGAAGGAGAAATAATAGGACGAGGGATAGTAGGAGGAGGAATAATAGAACGAGGGGTAGTAGGAGGAGGATTAATAGGACGAGAGGTAGTAGTAGGAGGAATAATAGGACGAGGGGTAGTAATAGGAGGAATAATAAGATGAGGAGTAGTAGGAGGAGGAATAATAGGACGACGGGTAGTAGGAGGAGGATTAATAGGACGAGGGGTAGTAGGAGGAGGAATAATAGGACGAGGGGTAGTAGTAGGAGGAATAATAGGATGAGGAGTAGTAGGAGGAGGAATAATAGGACGAAGGGTAGTAGGAGGAGAAATAATAAGACGAGGGGTAGTAGGAGGAGGATTAATAGGACGAGGGGTAGTAGGAGGAGGAATAATAGGACGAGGGGTAGTAGGAGGAGGAATAATAGGACGAGGGGTAGTAGGAGGAGGAATAATATGACGAGGGGTAGTAGTAGTAGGAGGAGGAATAATATGACGAGGGGTAGTAGGAGGAGGAATAATATGACGAGGGGTAGTAGGAGGAGGAATAATAGAACGAGGTGTAATAGGAGGAGGAATAATATGACGAGGGGTAGTAGGAGGAGGAATAATAGAACGAGGTGTAAGAGGAGGAGGAATAATATGACGAGGGGTAGTAGGAAGAGGAATAATAGGACGAGGGGTAGTAGGAGGTGGATTAATAGGACGAGGGGTAGTAGGAGGAGGAATAATAGGACGAGGGGTAGTAGGAGGAGGAATAATAGGACGAAGGGTAGTAGGAGGAGAAGTAATAGGACGAGGTGTAATAGGAGGAGGAATAATAGGACGAGGGGTAGTAGGAGGAGGATTAATAGGACGAGGTGTAGTACTAGGAGGAATAATAGGACGAGGGGTAGTAGTAGGAGGAATAATATGACGAGGGGTAGTAGGAGGAGGAATAATATGACGAGGAGTAGTAGGAGGAGGAATAATATGACGAGGGGTAGTAGGAGGAGGATTAATAGGACGAGGTGTAGTACTAGGAGGAATAATAGGACGAGGGGTAGTAGTAGGAGGAATAATATGACGAGGGGTAGTAGGAGGAGGATTAATAGGACGAGGTGTAGTACTAGAGGAATAATAGGACGAGGGGTAGTAGTAGGAGGAATAATATGACGAGGGGTAGTAGGAGGAGGAATAATATGACGAGGAGTAGTAGGAGGAGGAATAATAGGACGAGGGGTAGTAGTAGGAGGATTAATAGGACGAGGGTAGTAGGAGGAGGAATAATATGACGAGGGGTAGTAGTAGTAGGAGGAGGAATAATATGACGAGGGGTAGTAGGAGGAGGATTAATATGACGAGGAGGAATAGGAGGAGGAATAATATGACGAGGAGTAGTAGGAGGAGGAATAATATGACGAGAGGTATTAGGAGGAGGATTAATAGGACGAGGGGTAGTGGGAGGAGGAATAATAGGACGTGGGGTAGTAGGAGGAGGAATAATATGACGAGGGGTAGTAGGAGGAGGATTAATAGGACGAGGGGTAGTAGTAAGAGAAATAATATGACGAGGGGTTGTAGTAGGAGAAATAATATGACGAGGGGTTGTAGTAGGAGAAATAATATGACGAGGGGTTGTAGTAGGAGAAATAATATGACGAGGGGTAGTAGTAGGAGGAATAATATGACGAGGGGTAGTAGTAGGAGGAATAATATGACGAGGGGTAGTAGTAGGAGGAATAATATGACGAGGGGTAGTAGTAGGAGGAATAATATGACGAGGGGTAGTAGTAGGAGGAATAATATGACGAGGGGTAGTAGTGGGAGGAATAATATGACGAGGGGTAGTAGTAGGAGGAATAATATGACGAGGGGTAGTAGTGGGAGGAATAATATGACGAGGGGTAGTAGGAGGAGGAATAATATGACGAGCGGTAGTAGTAGGAGGAATAATATGACGAGGGGTAGTAGTAGGAGGAATAATAGGACGAGGGGTAGTAGTAGGAGGAATAATATGATGAGGGGTAGTAGTAGGAGGAATAATATGACGAGGGGTAGTAGGAGGAGGAATAATATGACGAGGGGTAGTAGTAGGAGGAATAATATGACGAGGGAAGTAGTAGGAGGAATAATATGACGAGGAGTAGTAGTAGGAGGAATAATATGACGAGGGATAGTAGGAGGAGGAATAATAGAACGAGGGGTAGTAGGAGGAGGAATAATATGACGAGGGGTAGTAGTAGGAGGAATAATATGACGAGGGGTAGTAGTAGGAGGAATAATATGACGAGGAGTAGTAGTAGGAGGAATAATATGACGAGGGGTAGTAGTAGGAGGAATAATATGACGAGAAGTAGTAGTAGGATGAATAATAGGACGAGGAGTAGTAGGAGGAGGAATAATATGACGAGGGGTAGTAGTAGGAGGAATAATATGACGAGGGGTAGTAGTACGAGGAATAATATGACGAGGGGTAGTAGTAGGAGGAATAATAGGACGAGGGGTAGTAGTAGGAGGAATAATATGACGAGGGGTAGTAGTAGGAGGAATAATATGACGAGGGGTAGTAGTAGGAGGAATAATATGACGAGGGGTAGTAGTAGGAGGAATAATATGACGAGGAGTAGTAGTAGGAGGAATAATATGACGAGGGCTAGTAGTAGGAGGAATAATATGACGAGGAGTAGTAGTAGGATGAATAATAGGACGAGGAGTAGTAGGAGGAGGAATAATATGACGAGGGGTAGTAGTAGGAGGAATAATATGACGAGGGGTAGTAGTACGAGGAATAATATGACGAGGGGTAGTAGTAGGAGGAAAAATATGACGAGGGGTAGTAGTAGGAGGAATAATATGACGTGGGGTAGTAGTAGGAAGAATAATATGACGAGGAGTAGTAGTAGGAGGAATAATAGGACGTGGGGTAGTAGGAGGAGGAATAATATGACGAGGGGTAGTAGGAGGAGGAATAATAGGACGTGGGGTAGTAGTAGGAGGAATAATATGACGAGGGGTAGTAGTAGGAGGAATAATATGACGAGGGGTAGTAGGAGGAGGATTAATAGGACGAGGGGTAGTAGGAGGAGGATTAATAGGACGAGGGGTGGTAGTAGGAGGAATAATATGACGAGGGGTTGTAGTAGGAGGAATAATATGACGAGGGGTAGTAGTAGGAGGAATAATATGACGAGGGGTAGTAGTAGGAGGAATAATATGACGAGGGGTAGTAGGAGGAGGAATAATAGGACGTGGGGTAGTAGTAGGAGGAATAATATGACGAGGGGTAGTAGGAGGAGGAATAATATGACGAGGGGTAGTAGTAGGAGGAATAATAGGACGTGGGGTAGTAGGAGGAGGAATAATATGACGAGGGGTAGTAGGAGGAGGAATAATAGGACGAGGGGTAGTAGGAGGAGGATTAATAGGACGAGGGGTAGTAGGAGGAGGAATAATATGACGAGGGGTAGTAGTAGTAGGAGGAGGAATAATATGACGAGGGGTAGTAGGAGGAGGAATAATATGACGAGGGGTAGTAGGAGGAGGAATAATAGAACGAGGTGTAATAGGAGGAGGAATAATATGACGAGGGGTAGTAGGAGGAGGAATAATAGAACGAGGTGTAAGAGGAGGAGGAATAATATGACGAGGGGTAGTAGGAAGAGGAATAATAGGACGAGGGGTAGTAGGAGGTGGATTAATAGGACGAGGGGTAGTAGGAGGAGGAATAATAGGACGAGGGGTAGTAGGAGGAGGAATAATAGGACGAAGGGTAGTAGGAGGAGAAATAATAGGACGAGGTGTAATAGGAGGAGGAATAATAGGACGAGGGGTAGTAGGAGGAGGATTAATAGGACGAGGTGTAGTACTAGGAGGAATAATAGGACGAGGGGTAGTAGTAGGAGGAATAATATGACGAGGGGTAGTAGGAGGAGGAATAATATGACGAGGAGTAGTAGGAGGAGGATAATAGGACGAGGGGTAGTAGGAGGAGGATTAATAGGACGAGGGGTAGTAGGAGGAGGAATAATATGACGAGGGGTAGTAGTAGTAGGAGGAGGAATAATATGACGAGGGGTAGTAGGAGGAGGATTAATATGACGAGGAGGAATAGGAGGAGGAATAATATGACGAGGAGTAGTAGGAGGAGGAATAATATGACGAGAGGTATTAGGAGGAGGATTAATAGGACGAGGTGTAGTGGGAGGAGGAATAATAGGACGTGGGGTAGTAGGAGGAGGAATAATATGACGAGGGGTAGTAGGAGGAGGATTAATAGGACGAGGGGTAGTAGTAGGAGGAATAATATGACGAGGGGTTGTAGTAGGAGAAATAATATGACGAGGGGTAGTAGTAGGAGGAATAATATGACGAGGGGTAGTAGTAGGAGGAATAATATGACGAGGGGTAGTAGTAGGAGGAATAATATGACGAGGGGTAGTAGTAGGAGGAATAATATGACGAGGGGTAGTAGTAGGAGGAATAATATGACGAGGGGTAGTAGTGGGAGGAATAATATGACGAGGGGTAGTAGTAGGAGGAATAATATGACGAGGGGTAGTAGTGGGAGGAATAATATGACGAGGGGTAGTAGGAGGAGGAATAATATGACGAGCGGTAGTAGTAGGAGGAATAATATGACGAGGGGTAGTAGTAGGAGGAATAATAGGACGAGGGGTAGTAGTAGGAGGAATAATATGATGAGGGGTAGTAGTAGGAGGAATAATATGACGAGGGGTAGTAGGAGGAGGAATAATATGACGAGGGGTAGTAGTAGGAGGAATAATATGACGAGGGAAGTAGTAGGAGGAATAATATGACGAGGAGTAGTAGTAGGAGGAATAATATGACGAGGGATAGTAGGAGGAGGAATAATAGAACGAGGGGTAGTAGGAGGAGGAATAATATGACGAGGGGTAGTAGTAGGAGGAATAATATGACGAGGGGTAGTAGTAGGAGGAATAATATGACGAGGAGTAGTAGTAGGAGGAATAATATGACGAGGGGTAGTAGTAGGAGGAATAATATGACGAGAAGTAGTAGTAGGATGAATAATAGGACGAGGAGTAGTAGGAGGAGGAATAATATGACGAGGGGTAGTAGTAGGAGGAATAATATGACGAGGGGTAGTAGTACGAGGAATATATGACGAGGGGTAGTAGTAGGAGGAATAATAGGACGAGGGGTAGTAGTAGGAGGAATAATATGACGAGGGGTAGTAGTAGGAGGAATAATATGACGAGGGGTAGTAGTAGGAGGAATAATATGACGAGGGGTAGTAGTAGGAGGAATAATATGACGAGGAGTAGTAGTAGGAGGAATAATATGACGAGGGCTAGTAGTAGGAGGAATAATATGACGAGGAGTAGTAGTAGGATGAATAATAGGACGAGGAGTAGTAGGAGGAGGAATAATATGACGAGGGGTAGTAGTAGGAGGAATAATATGACGAGGGGTAGTAGTACGAGGAATAATATGACGAGGGGTAGTAGTAGGAGGAATAATATGACGAGGGGTAGTAGTAGGAGGAATAATATGACGTGGGGTAGTAGTAGGAGGAATAATATGACGAGGAGTAGTAGTAGGAGGAATAATAGGACGTGGGGTAGTAGGAGGAGGAATAATATGACGAGGGGTAGTAGGAGGAGGAATAATAGGACGTGGGGTAGTAGTAGGAGGAATAATATGACGAGGGGTAGTAGTAGGAGGAATAATAGGACGTGGGGTAGTAGTAGGAGGAATAATATGACGAGGGGTAGTAGGAGGAGGAATAATATGACGAGGGGTAGTAGGAGGAGGATTAATAGGACGAGGGGTGGTAGTAGGAGGAATAATATGACGAGGGGTTGTAGTAGGAGGAATAATATGACGAGGGGTAGTAGTAGGAGGAATAATATGACGAGGGGTAGTAGTAGGAGGAATAATATGACGAGGGGTAGTAGGAGGAGGAATAATAGGACGTGGGGTAGTAGTAGGAGGAATAATATGACGAGGGGTAGTAGGAGGAGGAATAATATGACGAGGGGTAGTAGTAGAAGGAATAATAGGACGTGGGGTAGTAGGAGGAGGAATAATAGAACGAGGTGTAATAGGAGGAGGAATAATATGACGAGGGGTAGTAGGAGGAGGAATAATAGAACCAGGTGTAATAGGAGGAGGAATAATATGACGAGGGGTAGTAGGAGGAGGAATAATAGGACGAGGGGTAGTAGGAGGTGGATTAATAGGACGAGGGGTAGTAGGAGGAGGAATAATAGGACGAGGGGTAGTAGGAGGAGGAATAATAGGACGAAGGGTAGTAGGAGGAGAAATAATAGGACGAGGTGAAATAGGAGGAGGAATAATAGGACGAGGGGTAGTAGGAGGAGGATTAATAGGACGAGGTGTAATAGTAGGAGGAATAATAGGACGAGGGGTAGTAGTAGGAGGAATAATATGACGAGGGGTAGTAGGAGGAGGAATAATATGACGAGGAGTAGTAGGAGGAGGAATAATAGGACGAGGGGTAGTAGTAGGAGGATTAATAGGACGAGGGGTAGTAGAAGGAGGAATAATATGACGAGGGGTAGTAGTAGTAGGAGGAGGAATAATATGACGAGGGGTAGTATTAGGAGGATTAATATGACGAGGAGTAGTAGGAGGAGGAATAATATGACGAGGAGTAGTAGGAGGAGGAATAATATGACGAGGGGTATTAGGAGGAGGATTAATAGGACGAGGGGTAGTGGGAGGAGGAATAATAGGACGTGGGGTAGTAGGAGGAGGAATAATATGACGAGGGGTAGTAGGAGGAGGATTAATAGGAACGAGGGGTAGTAGTAGGAGGAATAATATGACGAGGGGTTGTAGTAGGAGGAATAATATGACGAGGGGTAGTAGTAGGAGGAATAATATGACGAGGGGTAGTAGTGGGAGGAATAATATGACGAGGGGTAGTAGGAGGAGGAATAATATGACGAGCGGTAGTAGTAGGAGGAATAATATGACGAGGAGTAGTAGTAGGAGGAATAATAGGACGAGGGGTAGTAGTAGGAGGAATAATATGATGAGGGGTAGTAGTAGGAGGAATAATATGACGAGGGGTAGTAGGAGGAGGAATAATATGACGAGGGGTAGTAGGACGAGGAATAATAGGACAAGGAGTAGGAGGAAGAATAATAGAACGAGGAGTAGTAGGAGGAATAATAGGACGAGGAGTAGTAGGAGGAATAATATGACGAGGAGTAGTAAGAGGAAAAGTAGGACGAGGAGTAATAGGAGGAATAACACCGGGAAGGTTAACCCGGTCAACAAATGCCCGCAGAAGTCGGATGTGTCGGCCTAACGGCGCAAGAAACGCAGCTCTGCTGTAAACAGGCACAACGCAGTCACATCCGAAAAAAAAAATCCGGATGAATGCAGAAGAAGAAGAAGAGGAATAACAGGACGAGGAGTAGTTGGACGAATAATAAAGCAGCAGCAGCAGCAGCAGCAGCAGCAACAGCAGCAGTAATAGTAGTAGTAGCAGTTAATATTATCCCGTGTAAAGTTGCGATTGGGGAAGCTAAAATCCCCGCGGCCTCAAGAACGTACACTCTACAAAGATTGAAGTGTTCAGATACCGCGTGGGATATACTTGCAAGAGTCCAAGTTTCGAAGCTCGTCTCTCTATTGTGTGCAAGACAAACATAAAGAGATGGCAAACTCCCCTATTAAAGCATTCACTACAGGATTTTAAAAAATTATTTAGAGTGGCCATCTTCAATGTGAGTTATGTCTGTTCTTTGTCTTTTCAACATTTATAGGAAGGCGTGGTTACTTCGGCCTTGACCTTCTAAGCGTCTTTAAAAGTTTGAGCTTTTAAAAAAGCAGTCATTGTTTAAAAGGAAACAAGTCCCGTTGCAGGAATCTGTTCTGGGTATGTGAAGTGTTGTGATCATCACATGTTTAGGCCTGAATGCACTGGGGACTTGGTGGAAACTTTTTTTCCTACCGTAGCGATTGGAAAAGGCAGGCTGAACTCGCAGGCTGATCAGCACACGTGCCATTCTCAGCTAAATGTCCTAGCCATTACACCAACGTGCCTGCTGTCATTATTTCTATTCTTTTTTCACCCTATATCCCCCATTTGGGCATAGATAGGCCTTCAACAAACTCACTGCTAGCCCCCATATCCTGAGCTCATCAATGCATCTCCGTCCATATCCTGCCCAAATAATTCATTTTTGTTTCTTATTCTCTTCTCCATTTTGTTTTTAAGTCTTCCTCTATTTCTGTTCTCTTGTGGATTCCAGACACAGGCGTTTCAATGTATACCTATTCTCAAGTTTTCTCAATGTGTGGTCTTTCCAGCGTCTTTTCTACACCGCTGGGTTCACTGGTATGTGTCTAGTTCTCTCCAGAAGAAGTGAAGTAGAGACATAAATGAATAACTTGGGGAGATCATGAACGGAGCTGCACGGGATTTATTCATCATGTGCCTTGCCGATAAGCGTGGACGGTCATGTTTCGCCATCTCACTCGATCACGAGAGTCGTGGATTAGCTCAATGTTCTTGTCTCAAACATACCACAGTGGCCAAGCCATCCAGGTATTTACTTCTATGCTTTCCCATTGTTCTCTTTCCCTCGATCTTGTCAGTTGTCACCAAGTTCTCCAATTTATTTCTTCTCATAACGCGACCAAAAAATTATGACTGTCTTCGTCTACTTTCTCTAATAAGTGTACGATTCTCATGTTTCTTGTAGGACCTAGACATTGTTTTCTCTATCTGCCCATGGTAGTCTTTGAATTTTCCCAGAAACCACATTTCCACAGCCATCAGATGTTTTTCAACTTGTCTGCTCATTGTCCAAGTTTCACATCCATACAAAAGTACAGGTTCTATGTGGCACCTCAACACTCATTTTCTCGTTGCTAATGACGTCTGTTTATTGGTTAGTATGTTTTTCAGTAGCACGTGGTAGCTATGGAAAGACGGCTTGGGATGAGTTGACTGAGGGCCTGTGTCCCAATTTGGGGGTTTGAGGGCGAAAGCAGAAGAAATAACTCCTTGACCCGTGTGTACTTCTGAAATGCAGCGTGTTGACGTGCCCTTGTGTATGTTCAACGCTCGTAGCTTTCGCCCGAGTGGATAAAGTTGTTTTAAAAGTCACCTTTGAGTTTCCACAACGATGTCTTTATTGTGACTAGAGGCAGGAGTAAGATCAGACAAAAGCCAGCATAAAGCAAAGAGAAACGCCCAGACAAGGATACAACATCGCTCCTTGACAGTGTACAAAAACTCAAGCATAGACGTCTTGATGTTATCACAATCATCATCATCATCATCATCATCATCATCATCATCATCATCATCATCATCATCATCATCATCATCATCGTCGTCGTCGTCTCTCCTCCTCCTCCTCCTCCTCCTCCTCCCCCAGTGCAGCTGTTCCTTTACCTTCTTTCCATCAGTGCCCATCATATGTATCATCATCATCTTCTTGTTCTTCCTCTCCTTCTTCTTCTTCTTCTTCTTCTTCTTCTTCTTCTTCTTCTTCTTCTTCTTCTTCTTCTTCTTCTTCTTCTTCTTCTTCTTCTTCTTCTTCTTCTTCTTCTTCTTCTTCCTCTGCTTCTTCTTCCTCTTCTTCTTCTTCTTCTTCAGCATGTCAATGTCAGATATAGAAGTGAGTTCTGGGACAAGCTCAGTTGTGTACCCCGTGCACAGCGTTGCTACACTAAACTGTAGTTTTTCTTCAGTTTTAACTAGCCGATAGTGTTTTCTGTGGTCCATTATCTAATGGTAATTGTGATGCATCATTACCAGACTATGTTTGTTGATGAAGTTTAATTTTAGTGCTGTGTCAATTTACTTCCTGAAAACGTTAACTTGTCTTATCCTTGTTTAATTAAGCTTCCTTCATAGACACTTTCAATTGTGTGTTTCCTTTCTTGATAATGTTATATTTTAACACATATACATGGATGGTAGGCCTTTGAGCTGTTAATGCCTCTGAGGTGTTTATGCTTATACATTTTCCTCATCATGTTGGACTGGTAGTGCATTGTTTCCGTCGCCCTGCTACTGAGTTGAGTGAGTGGAGCGACACTGTGAGCTGTGGATGTCGTTTGGAGTGTTTTTCATCTGTCCGTGGTTATTTGAAACGTGAACTGCATATTCAGAAAACTAGCGACCGGCCGGTCACAGACCTAATTGAGTAACCTTATGCAGCAATGTGTGGCTGCTGGTTTTCTAGTGACTGCGGCCATTGTGTTAGCATTCTGGCTGCGGCATTATGCATAGTATACCTGTGCGCTGTGGTTTGTCGAGACTCCTCTCTGTTCCACTTTTCACATGATGCAGTGAGGATCATTTTGTGTGACATTCACTGGAACAGGCACGGGGCATAATAGGGCTAATCCACAAGAAGAAGAAAAATCAGTCCAATTCACAAGAAGTAGTAGCATGTGTATGGACTACCTTTGAATTCAAGCAAGCGAGAAAACGTCTTCTTCTTCTTCTTCTTCTTCTTCTTCTTCTTCTTCTTCTTCTTCTTCTTCTTCTTCTTCTTCTTCTTCTTCTTCTTCTTCTTCTTCTTCTTCTTCTTCTTCTTCCTTCTTCCTTCTTCATCTTCTTCTTCTTCTTCTTCTTCTTCTTCTTCTTCTTCTTCTTCTTCTTCTTCTTCTTCTTCTTCTTCTTCTTCTTCTTCTTCTTCTTCTTCTTCTTCTTCTTCTTCTTCTTCTTCTTCTTCTTCTTCTTCTTCTTCTTCTTCTTCTTCTTCTTCTTCTTCTTCTTCTTCTTCTTCTTCTTCTTCTTCTTCTTCTTCTTCTTCTTCTTCTTCTTCTTCTTTTTCTTCCTTCTTCTTCTTCTTCTCTTCCTTCTTCTTCTTCTTCTTCTTCTTCTTCTTCTTCTTCTTCTTCTTCTTCTTCTTCTTCTTCTTCTTCTTCTTCTTCTTCTTCCTTCTTCTTCTTCCTTCTTCTTCTTCTTCTTCTTCTTCTTCTTCTTCTTCTTCTTCTTCTTCTTCTTCTTCTTCTTCTTCTTCTTCTTCTTCTTCTCCTTCTTCTTCTTCTTCTTCTTCTTCTTCTTCTTCTTCTTCTTCTTCCTTCTCTCTCTTCTTCTCTCCTTCTTCCTCCTCTCCTTCTTCTTCTTCTTCTTCTTCTTCTTCTTCTTCTTCTTCTTCTTCTTCTTCTTCTTCTTCTTCTTCTTCTTCTTCTTCTTCTTCTTCTTCTTCTTCTTCTTCTTCATTATTATTATTATTATTATCATTGTATAATGTATCCATAATTTGCATAGCAAGAGTTCGTTTTGGGCATCCGTAAAACGATTGGTCTCAACATGCTGATGGCCTCACTGGTTACTCAGAGCTTTCGCTAGTGTGATATTAGATGAGTAGGACTGTATTAGGTGGCTAGTGCTATATTAGGTGAGTAGGGCTATATTAGGTGGCTAGTACTATATTAAGTGAGTAGGGCTATATTAGGTGGTTAGGTGGCTAGTGCTATATTAGGTGAGTAGGGCTATATTAGGTCGTTAGGTGGCTAGTGCTATATTAGGTGAGTAGGGCTATATTAGGTGGCTAGTGCTATATTAGGTGAGTAGGGCTATATTAGGTGGCTAGTGCTATATTAGGTGAGTAGGGCTATATTAGGTGGTTAGGTGGCTAGTGCTATATTAGGTGAGTAGGGCTATATTAGGTGGTTAGGTGGCTAGTGTTATATTAGGTGAGTAGTGCTATATTAGGTGGCTTGTGCTATATTAGGTGAGTAGGACTATATTATGTGGCTAGTGCTATATTAGGTGAGTAGGGATATATTAGGTGGCTAGTGCTATATTAGTTGGTTAATGCTACATTAGGTGGCTAGTGCTGCATAATGTGGCAAGTATTATATTAAGTGGCTAATGCTATATTAGATGAGTAGGACTATCTTAGGCGATAAGTGCTAAATTACGTGGCATGTGCTATATTAGGTGAAAAGTGCTAAATGCGGTGGCTAATGCTATATTTCGTGACGTGTGCCATATTAGGTGACATGTGGCAGATTGGGTGACCAATGCTATGTTACGTAATGTCTGCTATAATTTGTGACTAGCAGTATTTTAGGTGACAAGTTCTAAATTGGGTGGCTAATCCTTTACTACTTTAAGGTGACAGTCTGTATTATGTGAGTGTACTATATTAGGTGGCCAGTGCAATATTAGGTGGGAAATTCTATATTATGTAACTACTGCTGTATTAGATGGTTAGTGCATTATTACGTGACTCTGTATTGCGTGACTGTATTCAGGTGGCTAATGCAATATTAGGTGACTAAGTCACATTACGCGTCTGCACTGTATTAGGTGGAAAGCACTGCAATAGATGACGAGCTAAATTAGGTGGCGGGCGCTAGTGTAGGTGGATAGTGCCCGGTAATCCTTATTGTATTAGAAAACTAATTCTGTATTATGTGGCTTGTATTATATTATCGGACTTATGTTAAATTGGTTAGCTTGTGCTAAATTTGGTGACGTGTACTTATAATAGTGGCTTGCTCTAAATGTAAAATGTTAAAAGATCATCCTATGACAGATGTTGTCGTAGACGTATGAAGTGTTTGGCCTCACATATTCTACATCAAGGACAGACTGGGGTGCCAGTGAAATGTTATCTTTATAACTGCTCTCCCTTCCCCAGAAAATTCCCAGAACATTCTTAAATGTTAAGCAACCCATTTTGTGATTTAAGGTCCACTCCAGAGCCGTACTGTTAGGAAATATAATTCTGCCATTTCGGGGAATTCAACTCAGGCAACGGTCTTGATAAGCACATACATTATTCGCTAGGACACCTCGACCTCTGTAGTGTATTAAGAGTTGAGACTACAGTGAAGCACAAAAAAAAAAAAACGGTGTCCAAAGTCAAACTTTCTATTTCGGTCGGTCACTTATGTCAGCTATGGAGTGTTTGCTTCCTCGTGGCTCTATAATGAAAGCGCTGTGTTGCATTGTTTCCCCGATGTAAGAATGATAATATAAACGATAAGACACATTCAACTTCGGCGTCATTCGAGAAATGTCTCCCGCCAAGGTGGGTTTTCAGTGGACCATCTCATCTCATCTCATCATGTTCCTCTTGTACCTTGCGGTGTCGAGGTGAAGTATAAACTTCGTGAGAGTGCCCGGTTATGGGCTTCGTATATCGACATTCCCATGGATTCTGTTATTCCCTCCGTCCAGCGTTTACGTGGTCGGCCTCTTCCTCTGTTTCCATCTGGTCTGTACGTCATTGCTTGTTGTGGCATGCTGTTGACTGGTAGCCTACTTGCATGGCCAAACCATTTGACTTGCTGCTTTCTAATAAAATCTAGAGCAGCTTTAACCCCCACTTTAGTCCTGATTTCTTCATTTCTGATCTTATCTCTTCTTGATACGTTGAGTATTCTTCTCAGGAACCTCATTTCTGTTGGTGTGATTTTTCTTTTCTCTTTTTCTGTCATTGTCCAGGTTTGGCATTGGTGGCACAGAGTTGGTAGGAAGATTGTGTTGTAAAGTGCTTTCTTAGTAGTTATTGATACATGTTTGTTCTTTAGTATTGGTGTGGACCAAAAAGGTGGAAATCGCTAGGGGCTAAGTCGGAGATGTAAGGTGAATGTTCTAGACCTTCCTATCTTAGTTGGTTAATTTACTGTGAAGTGAACACGTGGTTTAGAAAACAAAGCACGCAGCTCTATGCAGCCGGTTTGGGAGGACTGATAAAACGATGGGATAAGTGCATCAATGTTGGTGGAAATTATGTTGAGAAATAAAGGGACAATGTATGTATAAAAATAAACTTGTCTCAAGTTGTTATCATATTTAGTTATTTTTCTACAGCCATTTGTGGCTTACTTATTGACTTACCCTAGTGGTATTAGTTGTTGTGAACTGTCAAGCATATGGAAAGAGAAGACTGAGAGTGTAGACGCCAGCCGGCTACCACTCCCATAGACAACCTCAGCTGCGAGATCCATATAACCCCGAAGACGTATAAAGACAAGGGGAAAAGAATAACTCGGCCAGGAAAAGTGGTGTTACTAATATCGGGGGGACATGGAGTGATCTGCAGGAGATGGCAAAGGATAGGAAGGCGCGAAGTTAGTTTGGTTAGGGCTCAGGCTCCGAGAGCTGATAGAGCGCGGAGGAAGAATAAACACAACCAGCAGCTGATTGAATGTGAGCGCTGATGAATTTGTTCAGTAACACCAATAGGCTTTTCCCGGGCGCAATGATGATTTAAAAAAATAGTTAGTTGCATATATCCTTTACAGGACGTCGTAGTCAACCCCAGCATATTTTTCTTTGGCTGTTTGTTATTTCGTGGCAATTAACGTTCAGTAGTTTGCCATTAATTTCTGAACGACGGGCACTTATATCTTTGTTTGGAAACCCGCCCAAAAATTTTTTTCTGAAGGACCAGCACTCATATCTTTGTATGAAAATCAACGCAAGGCAGTCTACTTCCAAATCTCCCGCAGCTGTATTCGAACGCGGTAAGTGGGATTACGAAGTGCATTCGCAACCCCTGTCAGAGAACCGGCACACAATGATAATTAATTAATTAATTTTGTTGCGTATCCCATACTGGACGTTGCAGTCAACACCAGCATTTTCAGCTGCTGTTGATGTACTAGGCAAGTGTTACGTTCAGTAGTTTGCCATTGCTTTCTGAACGACCGGCTCCTATACCTTTTTGGAAAAAACCAGCACCGCTGTGTTTCGAACCCGGGTATACGGGCTCACAAACCGCGTTCGCAAGCCCTTAGCCACAGAGACAGTACACAATGATAAGCTAACTTATAAATGAGTCTTCAATTCTCGCCTCAATCGCTATATTTTACTTTTCCAATTTGTTGGGGACAATTGAAACTTCTCCATTGACGAATATGTAAATTTATATTGACCTCAGTCTCCCGACTATTTCCCCAGCGCCATCTATTCTCAATCCGTCTTCCAGATTAAAGACTGTATAATGAGCCCGAGGCACCAGTTGCCTTCAGGGAAATCTTGAAACAGCGGAAGAAGGTAATTTACTGCTTTGAATCTGAATCAGGCGATGACGGGAACGACATACATTTGCTCACAACGTCAACGGCGTGAAATACTCATCTATGCCTGACTTCGTACGGCACTTGGCGGCTATTCTTGGCTGTCTCGCGGTTCGCGAAGATTATAGTTCTTTGATGGAGAGTATCACATCCGCTCTCGGACAACACTAAAATTGGGCGTCGTTTTGTGTGCAATTCACTGTAATGAAAACATTATAGCTATAGGTTGCTAGTTTACAGCGGAGTAATTATATATCCATGAGCCACCTAGTTGTCGTTGCTTCGTATTCTGTTCTGTTATACAGGTAATGTAAGTATCATCGCTTAATAACGCTTTGTCAAGATTTTCCATTCGTGGATTATTTTGGATTTTCTTTAATTTGTAGTTATAGTTGTATGCTTTGATATTTTTGTGTATTTTCCCTTACATTTTGAGTATATATCTTTTTAACGACTTAATAATTTTCTGAGGGATTCAAAATGTGCAAAGTATCAATGTAAATAATTTGGGGGTAATGATATTTGCAGCATGTCGGAAGCCCTGATTACTTTTACTAACATCGATAGAATATAAACAAGTTTGTGTCAGGTGTTAGTCAGATATGACTGAGCTACCGTATGACAGTAGACAGTACTACCTGCTTTCTGTTAGCGTCGAATGTTGGATGTCGCTCACCAAACCCGACACCCCTCATTGTGCCAACGGCTTCGGGTGGTGGAGTGCAATGGGGAGGGTACAAGCTTTACCCTTGTGCGAGGAAATGCAACCTAAAGACAAAATGTCATGGCAGGGCAGACCTGGCCCTAAGCCTTGGTCGGCAGCTGGTCTGGGGTAGAATCTCCGACATGCAGACAGAGTATTGCTGCGCTGATCCGGTAGCTTCTGCAGCTTGCCTTGTTCCAGACGTATTCGTGTTATTCTTCCTCTGGAGTATACAAGGCAGGCCGAAAGAGAGATCATGACGCAAGGGCAACACAGGGTCTCTAAATTTAGCCTCCTAGGCTTTGTATTATGGAGAGGTATAATTCCATTTTATAAGCTATCGTCTGTCAAGAGAACAATGTGCCAGTTAAACAGACACGCATTCCAGCCTCTGCTCTCCCCTGCGCCCACTGAAAGTGTAGGGTTTACTTGTTTTCTTTTTGCAAAACATGTATATTTATATATGTTTATGAAGAGAATATATTGTTGTTTGTTTTTTTTCAAAAATATAGTTTTGTATACATAAATTGCGAATTTTTTTAAAACATATATTCGCATTGTTCTATGGTTATAAAAAGAATAAGCTTTTATTAAAAAAAAACAGAATTCAAAAGCATAACCATGACATTATGAAACAAGCTGATACAAGTTACCGCCAAACAAATCCGGCTTACTATTGCAAACTTGGAAAATATCGACCCCCTTCACACTGCCTCATGTTATTTACGGGACAAAGAGAACACAGAGACGGAATGGCTTAGCCGCCGCGAAGTCCGCCTCTGACTAGTGCAGACCTGGTTCTATTAACAATGGGGAATGAAGTTTTGCAATATAAATGGAGAATGATATACCAGCCCCTTGATCATGATATAGTGGATCGGACGTCTAGCCTTTTCAGACCAGGGCGCAACGTTCCGAGGTCCCGTATGCAAGATGTTCATGTTAAAAATAGTTCAATGCTTGGATGTTTAAAATAACAGGTGGAATAGATAAATTGGTCGCTGATCTGGTTAAATGTAAACACACAGTTTTAAAAGCTACCCATACAAATGATATTTATACCGCTCTAAAGGTTGTGGGTTCGATTCCGGGATACGACAAGTCGGTTCACGGGTGCAGTTTTCTCTGAAACTCACGGGGAACGTTACTAGAGCTACAGATTTCGTGCTTTGTGCGTCGCTTTCGGCAGCCGCCCTGAGGAAAGAGACCGAGCCACATGGGACAAAACCCGGTGTAATGAAGTCGATTATCTTGCATTTTAAGCTCTTTTCTAATAATATTTTATAGCCTGTGAGATTCTCGTATACCCACATTCTAATCCCTGCAAGAGTAATGAGTTCGTGAACTGTGCTGCGAGTCTCCTTGTGTAATCTATTGGAGGAGACTGCATGCCACCGTCTCAGTCCATACAGGATCATTTCTCTCGGTGTGTCTCAGTTTCCACTGATATCTCCAGTAGTTACGCTTTCCAATACTCATCTTCTCATTATATTACCAAGAACATTGTTTGCTTCTTTCTTATAGTTGTAAATAATGTTATACTTACTTTAACCCCTTCAATGCAACCGTTGTTAGTTAATCTGGCAGTTCAAGGAATTCGCAACGTTCGTCTCCTGAACCACTCTTTGTTACTTCAAGCTCTTTATAATCTTTTAGTTCACGTTTCATGGTTCTCTGTCATACAGCAACAACGGTTCTATATAGCACGTCAGTTTCTGATATGCAATGATAGTGACTCATTTGCATAAAATTATTTTCTGAAATACAGCCTTTGCTTGACAAGTTCTGCTCTCAGTCACAAGTTAAACAGTTCTACCAACCGAAATCGACAAACAGTTCGATTTAATGACTTCTTCCATTTGACAGCAGGGGAAAAAACCAGGCCAAATGAGCTACCCGAAAGCATTGTTCGGGATAGTGAATTATTTCATATAAAACCGGGACTGTACTGGAAAACCGGAACGGCAACCTTACCAGGGTGCAATCATTCCCCTTCGCACTCAAATCGCACTATTAACCACCATAATTACATAGGGATACCCCCATAAGTGTTCCAGTCTCCTGTCATAAATCCAACAAGAAGAATCATTACACAACGCTCTAAACCCTTAGCAGGGTTAGATCCTACATGTGTATGTACCAGAATCACACATGCTATCTATATTACTGTTGTGTGTAGTTTTCTATTGTTGAAAACTAGCTTGTGCTGATGTCTGCTTGAGCTGTTTCTCTTCGGTTTCCATGTCCGATCCCCAGCCCAGGATCTTTGGGAGTATCCCGTCGTGTAAAACTCTACATAGTCCACACGAAGAGTCGAACCAGGTGCGCAAGAGTCAGAGACGGACATTATACCTCTAAGTCACTGCGTCTGTGGTGGGATTTCCTGTGTGTGTCTTTTTGTTGTTTAGCTGCTGTTAAAATACACAATAACCATACACCCTCAACAGAACAACATCGTCACACAATAACTTTGCATTCATCTGGATCACCAAGTGCTCAGAATTTGTTGAAAACACAACACATCCAATTGGGAGAAGACATGATTCAGGATAAGCTGAAAATACACAATAACAACACATCTAAGTAGGGGAAGACGACTCGGCATATCCTGAATACACAATAACAACACATCCCAATTGGAGAAGACAGACTCGGCATACACTGAATACATAATAACAACACATCCCACTTGCAGATAGCGAACGCGGGAAAAGCTGCAAACACACAATAGCAACACATCCAAGTGGGGGAAGACAACTCGGCATTTACTGAAAACACACAATAACAACACATTCCACTTGGAGAAACCGGAGTCGGAATATACTGAAAACACACAATAACAACACATTCCAGTTGGAGAAGTCGGAGTCGGTATATATTGAAAACACACAATAACAACACATTCCAGTTGGAGAAGTCGGAGTCGGTATATATTGAAAACACACAATAACAACACATTCCACTTAGAGAAGCCGGAGTCAGAATATACTGAAAACACACAATAACAACACATTCCACTTGGAGAAGTCGGAGTCAGGATATACTGAAAACACACAATAACAACACATTCCAGTTGGAGAAGTTGGAGTCAGGATATACTGAAAACAAACAATAACAACACATTCCAGTTGGAGAAGTCGGAGTCACAATATACTGAAAACACACAATAACAAGACATCCCAATTGGAGAAGTCGGAGTCGGGAAATAATGAAAACACACAATATAACAATACATCCGACTGGGAGAATGCGGACACAGGATGGGCTGACAGACAGATGAACTGAGAATGGACTGACAGACAGTTGGACTCTGGATAGACTTGACAGATCTGGGTAGACGAGTTGAGACTTGATTGACACTGACAAATTGCCCATCTGGTAGCACTTACGTCCTGGTGTCTTCGTTTATTTTCCCAGACAAGCAATGCAATATTTACTTCATTCCAGCCTATCGGTGTTTTCCAAAATATTTTTCTCACCGAACATTACCTTGTGAAGAATTATCTGTAAGCATTATAGTCGAATTTCTATCTTATAGAATAACTGGCATCTTGCGTCTTGACAGACGATAGTTTGTAAAATGAAGTTATACTTCTCCTTTACAAAGTACGGGCTGAATTTAGAGACCATGTGTTGCCCATGCAGCATAATCCTTCTCTCGGTCTGCCTAATTTACTCAAGAGGAAAGGTAACACCTATACATCTAGAACAAAACAAGCTCTAGAAGCTGCCGGATCAGCATAGCAATACTTTAACTGTCAGCCTGTCGGCGCCCCGATCCTACACCAATTGTAGATAATGGCTTATAGCCAAGATCTGCCCTGCCATGACATTTAGTCTTTAGGTTGCATTTCCTTGCACTAGGGTAAGGCTTGTACCCTCCCAATTGCAACCCTCCACCCGAAGCCGCTGGTACAATATGTTATAGCACACGTGTTTCTCGAATACACACATTTGAATCCTTGCAAGAGTAAAAGATTGTGATCGCACGGAACACTGAGTGTGAACTCAGTCCAATACATTGATGTCCACTTAATCCTGAACCCCGAATAGAGCTTGCGTTTGTCCAAGTGAGGTTGGTGTAGACATTGTTGTTATGGAACCGCTACCGAAATACTATCTCCAATGGGTGTGTTGCAATGTTCTCCTTCCCCTCTCCAAGATCAGAAACGAGCAGGATTCGCAAGACGGGTTCTGGAACTTCACATCTGCGAAGAGGCATATAAGGATGTAACCAGGTTGTGTTTCTGAGCATCAGAAGCCAACCGACTGAGATTAACATGGGCTGCTAATGTCTCCTTGAATCAATCAATCAAGTAATCAGGTGCCGTCTCCACAATGAAGGTTCGCTGCAATGGATCTCTAACAGTGACTGTCTCTCGCCCTGATTGTACACTCTGTCAGAATGCATTACGTTAATCTCTTGATGTTATCTTCCTACTTGTATTGTAGTCTACTTCTTGCTCGCTTGCATTCACCTTACCCTTCCGCAATGGTTATTATAAGAGTGGTATGTCTTTTAACATGGCCGAAATATGTTATTTGCCTCTTTGTTATTTCCATCATAAACTCTGTTCATTCCCAATTTTTCTAGAACCTCTGTATTTTATTCTTTTCGTTTCCATGAAATACGGCATGCTCTTATGTGTCTCCCTGATAAGTTTTAGGTATTTTATTGTCAAAATATCCCAACCCAACACCCACGGGGAGAAGTTAGTTGAGGTTTTCCATCTTAAACCAAATGTGTCGGCTGGACTACTCTAAGCTTGTATTTGTGCAGTATGCAAGTGATAGAGCTCTATATAATATTTCCTCTAGATCTAAGGCCAGAGTTTCTTAAGTTGTAGGCACAAACTGGTGCTAGTTGTGCTTCATTCCTACAATATGTCATAACCACTTTATTTATTGTCTCTCTACAGGTTCAATGTAGACATGCGTATCTGTGGTACTCCACATGTCATTTAGTATCCTGTTCTCTTCGAGTTTGGTCGGAATGTGTTCTTAAGCATTTTCTCCCCTGGTAATGCTATTTTAATAACAGTGACCATTAATCTTTTATTATCTTTGAACTTTGCCGCCCCACGAGTGGGGGAGTGCCTGGCCGTTTGAGGACCGTTCAGTCTGCAATGACTTCACGCGAGAGTTGCTGCAGTTTCATCTTTATATAATTTATGGGAATCCGTTGCAAGCACCGTGGACATGTATGGTATACATGAAAGAAAAGCATATAGATATGGCGGCAATAAATGCAGATTTCACTCGTATATAACAAAGCCACAATTCGGAATAGATATTACCAAGCCTTTAGAAACGGCGAAAGAGAGCAGCATTCGTGGCCAGTTGCTCTTTGTCAAATATTTTTTGTTTCGTTGATTTATTTATTTTTGTGTTATAATGTGTAAGTATTTCTTTCACATACAACCTTTTTTAAAAAATAATATCCTGGTCACCCTATTGGTTATAACTGGGTGGGGCTGTGGCGATGGGGTTACGAATGCAATTCGCAATCCCGCGTAACGCATTCGAAACACAACTGGGGAAGATTGTGAAGCAGAGAGGCTTGCGCTGGTTTTCATAGAGTGGTGTGAGCATCGGTCGTTCAGATAGCAATGACAAACTACAGTAATTTGCCTAATGAATCAACCTAGGGTTCATCACAACGTTCTGCAAAGAACAAGCAGTATTTGTTAGTTTATTGAACTACTGTTGTTCTTGTTACCATCATATTTTTACCTGTCCTTGTTCTTCATTGGGTGTGTTATGTTAAACGTATCGCATATTCTGTATGTTATAGAATCTTGCTGTTTCTAATATTTACAGTTGTTTATACTTCTATTATTTGACTGCACTAGATTAAATACCCATATAAGGCGTTTTACTTTTTTGTTGCTGTTGTTGTAATGTATAGCTTAATTATTTTTTTCCCCGCGTTTCCGTCCTGTTTCAGGATATTGCGGTCGACACAAGCATCTTTCAGCTGTATGTTGATTCCTAGGCTAGATTACGCTCATCAGCACGCCACGACTTTCTGAGCGACTGGCTCCATACGCTCATATGTCACTGGCGCGACTCGAACCACTTCTAATTCTCGTGTGCTCACGTCAACCACGAGAGTATTTGGGGTTAACGGAGAAATAGTTTTTATATATATATATATATATATATATATATATATATATATATATATATATATATATATATATATATATATATATATATATATATATATATACATATATATATATACATACATATATATATATATATATATATATATATATATATTATATGTGTATATTATTATATATATATATATATATATATATTATATGTGTATATTATTATATATATTTATATATTATATATTTAAATATATATGTTTAAATATAAATAGTTTAAATAGACGAGACAGGAACACTGAGCTGATCCACGACACTGGTAATCGAGTGAAATGGCGAGTCATGACCGCCCACGCTTTCCGGCATGGCACATGATTGATTGATTGAATGATTGAGTTTAAAATAGCTTAATTACGATTTGTATTTATCTAAGGCATAATAGAAGAGATATTTCAGAATGAAATGGCCCGTATTTTATACCCTATATGAAGGAACCTGAAATAAAATTGCGGTACTTAGATGACAACTTGAAAAATTGAGGTATTTAGATGACAACTTGAAACAAAATAGCGGTACGGATTGACAACTTGAAACAAAATAACGGTATAAGATTACAACTTGAAACAAAATAGCGGTACTTTGATGACAACTTCAACAATAGAGGTACTTAGATGACAACTTTAGAAATTGCGGTACTTAGATGAGAACTTTAAAAATAGCAGTACTTAGATGAGAACTTTAAAAATTGCACTACATAGATGATAAATTTAGAAAAGTAAAAGACCCGTTATCTACGCCTTCAGGGGTAGAGTATATGGTGCCTGTCCCATATTTTGTAAAAAGATCAATTGGGACTGGGTGGGTGGGTCTACCTTTGACATGTTCTCAGTTGTCTTGGTTACGATAGCCCATTGGTGGTTAACAATCGAAATGAGTGATTACAGGGTGGGGGATGAGTGGTCTGGAGGTATGGTGTTGGCCTCGAGTGCTGGAGGTACTTAGATGACAACTTTAGAAATTGCGGTACTTAGATGAGAACTTTAAAAATAGCAGTACTTAGATGAGAACTTTAAAAATTGCACTACATAGATGATAAATTTAGAAAAGTAAAAGACCCGTTATCTACGCCTTCAGGGGTAGAGTATATGGTGCCTGTCCCATATTTTGTAAAAAGATCAATTGGGACTGGGTGGGTGGGTCTACCTTTGACATGTTCTCAGTTGTCTTGGTTACGATAGCCCATTGGTGGTTAACAATCGAAATGAGTGATTACAGGGTGGGGGATGAGTGGTCTGGAGGTATGGTGTTGGCCTCGAGTGCTGGAGGTCCGGGGTTCAAAACCAGGTGAGGGCCGGGATGCTTTCACGTGGACTTCTAGTAACAAAATTCCCCCTGGTCTCTGGGTAGTGAGATCGGACGCCCTGTTGTATTGTTGAGCACGTAAAAAATTCCCTGGCAGCTGGAAATCGAAAAAGAGTAGTCTAACGGCGCTGCCCGGGCAAACATTTAAGGTATTAGGCTCATCGCCAGTGCTACGGAGTTCGTGCACTGAGTTGAGATTCTCCCGACTCAGGCTTGAGTTAGGAGTAAAACAGAGCACTTATGGGTTACACCGGTGTGCCGTGATGTTGATCCGTCGACTAAACTAAACTAAACAAAAGTGGTTACCTTTATAGTTCATACTTCGTGCACTCTAGTATATTATCATGTTTCTGCCGTTTTAAACCCACGATTAGCATTAATACACGTTGGAATAAAACGTGAAAGCATCTACCCCTTGATGGTGAATACTTTTGCCAGGAATACTACATTAATAAATTAAGAGGGGGGCGTGGGTAAGAGGTTGCGTTGTACACCTCAGGCTCAGAAGGTACCGGGTTAGATCCCTGCATAGGACTGATATCTAATGATATTATACGACCGCCTGATCTCTTGGGTAGTGAGATCGGATACCTATCCTTCGTGGATACAGGCGAAAAATAAGAGTCAAGCAGCGCGGGTTAAAACCCCCTAAGATAGTTGGAAATCGCAAAAGTATAGATTCTATATAGTTCTTCAACACTCTTTCTCTCATCGCAATTGACATACTTCATAATACCAATCAGTGTACTAATCACAAGAAGAGCTTGAACTAGCAAACAAAAAGCCACTATCTGAAAACATATCAGAGACTATACAAGTACATTCACATCGTAAATTGTATGGATTGATCTGGATAAGACTTGAATGAGAACATGCATACACCAGTAATGGCGCAAGCTAAATGGAAGATGTGACGTCATTGAAGAGTAACAAGATGCTGTGTTATCTACGATCTAACTTGTAAAAACACTTCACTGTGTGAGATTATAAAATTGAACCTGTGATATATTTATACAAACGACGTTACAGACACCTTGAGCATAGGGTGCAGGAGGCAAGGGATATGGCCAGGGATCGAGAAACTTCTCGGCGGTGATGGGAGCCACGTTCAGCCATGACTTGCCACATCATAATAGTGATTTGGGGGGGGGGGGGTGACAGTTAATTGAACAATTATTTGTTGGAGATGTGGTTTTATAGAAGAATGCTGAAAATTATTTGGACAGCCAAATAAGCAATTTGGACATTTTGAGGGAGGAAAAGTCGCTCAGATAGCTTATCACAAACACCAGAAAGAAGCAGTCATAATTTTTTGGCCACATTATGTGAAGACAAAAACTAGAACAGGTTGTGACAACCCGGAAAAATTTGTGGAAAGACAGATAATGGTAGAAAATTCTCTACAGACTTGTGTCATGGCATGGAAGAGAGCCAACATACGAATTTATCCACGCCGTCGAGATGGCAATTTGTGGAGAAGCGTGATCGCGTACACCAGCTGACAAGGCACTGGATGATGATGATTTCAGAATGCAATTTGCCATGTCTTATATTTAGAACCTTAGTGAAGGAACTTGAAATAAAATGGCAGTACTGAGATGACAACTGAAGAAGGGCTCTTTCTCCACGTCGTGAGGTGTACCTGGTATATGGTGCTAGTTCTATATTTGTATAGACCAGTGGGCGCTGGGTGGGTGATGTGATCAATACCACACCAGTGGCATTGACTTCCAGGGTTATTTCTTGGTAGCCACTTTAGTCTGGCTCGACCTCAGAGCCTAGTTCGTGCTAGCCACTATGCTTAGGGGGTTGAGTGGTCTCGAGGTATGGTGTCCGCCTCCAGTGCTGGTGGTCCCGGGTTCAAGCCCCGGTGAGGGCGGGGATTTTTCACTTGGACTTCTAGTAACAAAATTGCCCCTGGTCTTTGGGTAGTTATATCGGACGCCCGTGTGTTTTGTTGCGCATGTAAATAAAAATCCCTTGGCTGTTGGAAATCGAAAAAGAGTCGCCTAATGGCGCTGTCAAGGCAAAATTTCGAGTTAAAAATATATTTAAAGTATTTCATGATCCTCGCCGGTGCTACGGAGTTTGTGAACTGAGCTGAGATTCCCTGGACTCATGCTTGAGATAGGTGTAGAACGGAGCACTTATGGGTTACACTCGTGTGCCGTGATGTTGATCCGTCGACTAAACTAAACTAAACTAAGCCCACAGTGTTTAGCGGGAGCAGATAAAAATAATGTATTAAATAACACACGTTTCACATACAGACAGAGAAGCAAGTCGTATGCACATAACGGGCTCCTCCCTTGTCCAGCCCAAAATAACTCCCACGGTCTCATAGTGTAGGGTTTATAGCTACCCCAGTTTTTTGTGCGATGCTGTCAGTAGTCCCAGACTATAGTCAATCACCAATTTAATTAATTGTTGGTCAAGAGTATATATAAAATTATTCTTCCATGCCTGCTGCTGCCTTCACCTTCAGTCCCTTCCTGGTCTTTAAAATCACTTCTGCCGCGTGGTCCCTGAAAGACAAACTTCTGTCACATGTTATTCCGAGGTATTTAAATTAATTGTGTTCTCCCTCTCTCTTGATCGCCCTGCAATTGTCAGTGATGTTCAGGACCTCTACCCTAACAAGTCTACTATTTAACCAACACCATAACACAGCAGTTGTGGCAAGGTTGATAACGGAACACCCTTTCCGTGCACAACTCATTCACACTATCCACACCAACCTACAGTTCTCTAAATATCCCCACCCTATTTCTTCCATGTATATAAACAAGAACATTGTCAGTAAATGTTAGAATACGTCCAATACCTGCTGCCTCTATCATCGACCTCTTGTTTCTGTTGAAAAGCAACGACCAGTTGGCATTTTCCTGTGATAGTCCCGATGCAATAATGCAAGGTTTTGTTTGAGCAGCTCCAAGTGCCCACGCGAAGAGCAACCTCAGCACAGAACCGTTGCATTCTGTTGACAATCCAGGAACAGATCTCCTTATCCATAAGCGAATACATGAAAAAGCCAGACTTTGTTGTATGCTTCCTCTAGAGCAGTAGTTCTTAACCAGTGGGGAATTCTCCCTCCCCCAGGGGGAATTTTAGGATTTCTGGGGTGGGGGGGGGGGGGGGGGGGGTTGAAATAAGAACACTTATTGGCAGGTTCAAAATAGGTCCAAGCACAATATCCCAATATCCTGGTTTTCTATTGAGCGTTTTGTTTGATGAGGCACAATTTTCTGGCCTTCTGGTGTCGTGTATTAAGTGACAATTCTTTGACGTTTTAACTGTTTGTTTATTGTAATATGATTAATTTGGTTTGTTAATAAAATATTTCTCGCCGCGTTGGTAACTTACGGGGTATGTGAGCCGGTCGCTCAGAAAGCAATGGCAAGCTACTGAGCGTAATCTTGCCTAGTAAATCAACAGCAGCTGAAAAATGCTGATGTTGACTGCAACGTCCTGTAAGGGACAAACCCCCCCCCCCCCCCCCCAAAAAAAAAATTTAATTAAATTATTGCGAATATAAAAATGCACCTTTTGAGGCTGACAATTATGGAAAGGGGGGAATTCTTCCTCTTCCGTTCGCTGGGGGGAATAGGGGAGGGGGTGGGGGTGACATCCTGACAAATGGTGAAAGGGTGCATGGGCTAAAAATGGTTGATAACCACTGCTCTAGAGCAAAGGCCACCACCAGTTTCACGCATGCTCAGAAATCATCCAAATACACCAGCCACGAGTCAGAGAAGCACATTTGTCAAGTCTCAATTAGAGGTGTTTCTAAATCCTGTATTGTTTTGGAATCCTCCTGTACCACCATCCGCCTTCCTGCGCGGCACTGATGTGATGTTCCGCACCGTTTGGGTGGCAACTGGCAATATAAACATGAGACCAACACCCTCTTCCGTTGAGTGCCCTCAAGTACCGCGCCAGTGGCTGAATACACAACATATGGTGCATATTTGCAGTACTCTAAGTCTGGTTCAAGTAGTGTAGCTACAGCTACTTGAAGTAATGTCATTGGCGATTACATGCAAAACATGCCAAGTCATAACATTAAGTAGTTGATAATGATCTTACCTTATTAACTCTTTAACTCCCAAACGACGCATAGTGAGTGATTGACGCTGTGAGTGAAAAAAAAAAATAACAACGTATAATTGTCCTCACATGAAATGGATCCCATGCCTAGCTGTAACGGACAAGAATGGGAGGAAACAAAAGGATCTGTGTGCGTGTCGCACACGTTCGGGTTCCTCGGCAGTTGGGGATCATTAATGGAAGGTTAAATTGGTCACGCATTTCATCATGTAGGAGATATCAGAACGACGCTCTCATCCTGCAGGAGGTCTCAGCACGTCGCTCACTTCACGGCCCTTCGAAAATATTCTCGATCCTTCGCCAGTTCCCCCCCCCCCCCTTTCTTTGCCTGATTTACAGGGTGTATTTTTAATGACTGTGCAGTGTTTGAAAATATTGCCGGTCCCAAGTTTTATATTGACCTATTATGTTTCATGAACTTTACATAAGGTAAATACAAAACTTGGACTGGCAATATTTTCAAACACTGCACAGCCATAAAAAATACACCCTATATTAATTTAATGCTCAAGTTGTGTGCAATGTCCCTTGTGTCCAACGTTGTGCTGGGCGACACCTATTTCTTCTTCCAGAAACGTGTCTTTAAATAGCTGTTTTGCCAAGTTACTGTCAGATTTGAAATGGCTGAAGTATTTCAATATGGATTGCAAACAATTAGGTATGTTTAGCTCCTGCGAAAAGAAGAGACATACTATACTCAGACACAATGTACATACCTTACAAAGAACTCCATCTTACACAGGTGAAAAAAAGGTGTGACTTATCCAAAAACATAAGCAATCAATAAATATATTATACTGAAGTATTAAAATAAAACAATAAGTATTATATTATAGGACAAAAAAGCACGACCGACGATGTTTATGTTCTTATTTTCTTCACTGTTCATATTTTTGTTGCAACTCAGGATACAGTTAAAAGTTTTAAAAATAAATAAAAGAAGATTACAACAGAAAATATACAGCCTTATGTGAGTGCGGTATGCACGTTTGGTGTTTTTGGCATGCGTGTGTGTTGTTAAAATTTTTTTGTAGTTTGGTTTTTTGGGTTTTTTTTGCTGGTGATTCAGAGTTCGCACTCTGTGCTGAGAACATACCTGGCAGTGGGAAACTACTGAACATAAAATTGCCTTGGAAATCAAGCTGGGCGTGATCGCAACGTCCTGTACAGGAAATGCAACATTTTCTTTTATTTTTTCCCCGGGAGAATGATAGAGCCCCGGTGAGTGAGACTGCGTGCAATAAACGGGCCGGTGTGAATATTTAGGAGAACAGAGTTTTAACACTTTAAGTATGATGCATTGGGATTCAGATATCTCTAAACCCTAAAAAGGGCTTCATTTTATCTGAGTGATGTTGATGGTAAGACTGGTTCCCTAACCCAGTACCAAAGTATCATCTCTATTCAGACTATGCTGCGGGGCTCTCCTTTCCCACTTCAAGATAAAAAACCAGCGGGGTGAGCAAAACCGATACTGGAACTTCACATCTACGGAGAAACACATTATGGTATTACCAGGTAAGGATTCAGCACAGCATAAACAGCCTGCCTGGAATAAGGCCTACCTTGGTCTTGTTTCCTCCATCGGCTGTAGGCACTTCATTGTCAGTAAACACCGTAGTAGCTGTTATTGTCTTTTCTGCATTTATCGCGCGATGGTCTTAGTTAAGTTAGTTGTCCTCTACAGGATGTCGCCATTAGTATTAGGGTTCTTCGCTGGCTGTTGAAGATGAGACCGAAGCACGTACGGGAATATCCTGTGTGCTATGTTATCGGTTCTTGAGTCAACTCAACTCTACATGACATCGCAATCAAGATCAGAATTATTGGCCGTTTATGATTTTCTAGGAAAACTATTCTTTAGTTAGTTTGCCACCGCTTTCTGAACGACCAACGCTCAAACCGAGGTGGAAATCAACGCAACGTGATCGCTTCCCAAATCGCCCGTGGTCTGTATGTCGAGATTGTCAAACTGTGTTCACTAAACCCAAGTCACAGACGCTTAGTGCCATAGATTTTCAACATAGTGAGACTGTCATAAAACTTACTGTATGGTTAAAATGGGTCACAAGTTGCAACAATTTCACAAATTTGAGAAGCCTTGGACAATATAAAAATGTAGGATTTCTACCACCAAAATCACTAAGAAAATCTATGAACGTTCTATACACATTGGAGCGCATAGCTCCGAAATTGAGACCCTCCTTGTGTGGTCTAGAAGGGAGGAGGGAGGAAGAGAAGGGAACACTTTTGTGTTTATCCGCACGCAACGAAGATGCACCCAGAAATCACACGAGCCATCCCTTGATAAGTTTCTTAATCTACCCTGGGTTCGAGAGAGGAAACAGCGAAGTGAATATCATACTCTGTTTTCTATCATTGTTAGTTTACAATAGTTAATGCTGAAGCAAATATTGTCGGAGCACATTGGAATGCTGAGGTTGTTAATGGATATAGGGGTTGTAGTAGTGGTTATAACAAAAACAGTGATAGTAGTAGATGTATTAGTTGCAGCAGCATCAGTGGTGGTGGCAACAAAAGGAGTATCAACAACAACAGACTGGTAGTAGATTCTGAAGCAGCGGCAGCAGCAGTAAAAGTGTTAGAAATAACTATAGAACCATCAGTAGTAACAGCAGTAGAATCAGTAATAGCGGTAGCAGTAGTGGTGGCAACAATAACAACATAGAAGTAGTTTACGCAGCACTAATGTTAGTTAGTTAGTTAGTTAGTTAGTTAGTTAGTTAGGTAGGTAGTTAGGTAGTTGGTGGTTGGTTGGTTAGTTGGTTGGTTGGTTGGCTGGTTAGTCCTCACTTCACATCGTACCATTCAGTCCATAAGTGCTCAGACCATTCCCTCAGTAAATCTCGCAGCGTGTAGCGGCTAACGACACCAGTTCTGTCTTGGTTTATCTCCTACATAGTGTTCTTGTTTGGCCACACCTCTTTTAACTTGTTGCTCTCGAAGTCTGACCATGGATGTAGAGTCACAGTTCGTAATAGCAGCAGTAATAATAGAAGTAGTAGTAGCAGGCCCGTCTGTCTGGCCTAGGTGTTAACGACTTTCTCTGTAATCACGTATATACACGTGAGGAACGAAACTTGCGCGAGAATCGGTAGCGGTTCTCGTCGCGTGTTGCAATTTACGGGGTATTGTGGAAAAAATAAAGTAGTAGTAGTAGTAAGTAATAAGTAGTAGTAGTAGTAGTAGTAGTAGTAGTAGTAGTAGTAGTAGTAGTAGTAGTAGTAGTAGTAGTAGTAGTCGTAGTCGTAGTAGTAGTAGTAGTAGTAGCAGCAGCAGCAGCAGCAGCAGCAGCAGCAGCAGCAGCAGTAGTAGTAGTAGTAGTAGTAGTAGTAGTAGTAGTAGTAGTAGTAGTAGTAGTAGTAGTAGTAGTAGTAGTAGTAGTAGTAGTAGTAGTAGTAGTACGCAAGCTTTCAAGCTATGAGTGACTAATTGCAATCAGCACTTTTCTGGCACCACAAGTCTCATGTTTTATTACACTCTAAATGAACTTACCAGACTATCCTGTAAATGTATATCAGAATACCACAGCAGCGATCACTTGTCGCACCGTTCATTAACAACTATCCTAGATGATTAATGCCATCAAGTTTGTTTTGTTCTTTGTTTGTTTGTGTTGTTCCAAATGCCTTTATAATGAATGTATGTAGATGACGTTACAAACCGAATGAATAAATGCGATATGATTAATCAAGCACTAGCCAAGAATTATGGGATACTGACCAATAACAAGATAACAATTGAAACGAGGAAAAGAGTGTTGAAGTGCTACATAGAACCTATACTTTTATATGGATGTGAAGCGTGGACAGTAAGCAGTCAAGCTGAAAAACAGCTGATGGCTGTGGAAATGTGGTTTCTGAGGAAAATGCAAAGAATACCATGGACAGACAGAAAAACCAATGAACAAGTCCTTCAAGAAACAAATGAAGATGGTAAACTGATTAGAGACATTAGACGTAGACAGTCAAAATTTTGTTGGTATGTTATGAGAAGAAATGAATTGGAGAACTTGGTGACAACTGCCAAGATCGAAGGGAAGAGACGAAGGGGAAAACCGAGAAGTAAATACCTGGATGGCTTGGCCACATGGCATTGTCGAGACAAGAACACGGAGCTGATCCACGACTCTGGTGATCGAGTGAGATGGCAGAACATGACCGTCCGCAGTTCGAATCATGTACAATTTGCTGACACGTGAGAAGTTATGTTAAAACTACGGAGATTAGGTTTTATAAAATAATGATGATAACACCGTGCACAGATATAGACAACTATGAAGATATCTTGAAAGGAGTTAACTCAAAGCAAGAATCGGTTACCCACATCAGAAGAAGACTGTCCATATTCTTTGGGCTTGTGGGTGAAAAGCCGAAAGCAGCAGTGTGTCTTCACAGCGGAAAACTTGGAGGGGAGGGAAAGCTGAAGTGTGTCTTCACAGCGGAAAACTTGGAGGGGAGGGAAAGCTGGAGTGTGTCTTCACAGCGGAAAACTTGGAGGGGAGGGAAAGCTGGAGTGTGTCTTCACAGCGGAAAACTTGGAGGGGAGGGAAAGCTGGAGGAGACCAAGAGAAAAGATGCTAGACAATTTGACATCATTGAATGGAGGAACAATAGTAGAAATTATTGGGAGCACAATAGAGAGAAGGATGTGGATTGACATTATCACAAACGCCACGCGGCATTGACTATAAGAATAGAACACTAAAAGCAGTCGTAACAACTGATGGGAGATGCCTTGAAGAGATTAGAACAAGAATCGCCATGGCGAAGGTAGCCTTTTGTCAGATGAAAACCACACTGATCAATAAAATGATGTTAATTGCATCGAGAAAAAGAGTGTTGAGGTGCCACATAGAGCCTATACTTTTGTATGGATGTGAAGAGTGAACAATGAGCAGACAAGATGAAAAACATGTGATGGCTGTGGAAATGTGGTTTCTGAGAAAAATGCAAAAAATACCATGAACAGACAGAAAAACCAATAACCAATTCCTACAAGAAACAAATGAAAACCGTAAACAGATTAGAGAACTTAGAAGACGAAAGTCAACAATTTTGGTCACGTTATGAAATCAATTGGGGAACTTGATGACAACTGGCAAGATCGAGGGGAAGAGAACAAGGTGAAGGCAGAGAAGTAAATACCTAGAAGGCTTGGCCACGTGGTATGGTCGAGACAAGAACACAGAGTTGATCCACGGCTCTGGTGATCGAGTGATATGGCGAATCATAACCGTTCACGTTTATCGGCATGGTACAGGATGAATGAATGAAAGTTATCTTTTGGTTCGTGACTTTCCCCATACAGTTTTTTTATAGAAGGAAGTTGAATGACGTCATATTTGTTTACGTTCATTGCTCTAAGATTGCCAATGTAAACATGCAGTTTAAAGCGGCTTCACAATTAGGCAAACAAAGGACGCCGAGGCGACAAGTTTTCTCAGCAAACAAACGCAAGAAATCACGACAAATAAACCAAGGAGATTACACAACAGTGACTACATTAAATCATAATAATGGAATGGGGAGGATGGAAAAATGAAGAAGAAATGTCTGCTGTAATCTCACAGTCCCTGGATCTGAAGCCACAGCGGATGATGATGGTAGACAGCTTATGTTAAAGGTAACTAGCTCTCATGGAGATATTACTCCTCTCTCTCTCTCTCTCTCTCTCTCTCTCTCTCTCTCTCTCTCTCTCTCTCTCTCTCTCTCCTCTCTTTCTCTATCTCTGTGTGACTGTCTCTGACTTTCTCCTTCTCTCTGTGTCCCAGACTCTCTAACTCTGACTCTCTCTCTCTCTCTCTCTCTCTCTCTCTCTCTCTCTCTCTCTCTCTCTCTCTCTCTCTCTCTCTCTCTCTCTCTCTCTGCCCAATTTGTTACCTTCTGAAATTAAAGTCCGTTCGTTCATTCTCTCAGATTCAAGAGACCTATCTTAAGCGTGGGATATTGATATTTCAAATCTGTTGTGACCTGTTCGTAATCCAAACATTGCGCCATGATCTAGCCTCGGCAGCTGACCACATGTATCATTTGCTTCCGGGTCAGTTTCCAACTGTGGCAAAAGTATTACTATTATTATTTCCCGACGGGCGTACGGCGCTTGAGCTGACGCATCCTCATACAATGGTTACCAAGCTGTTGTTGTCAGAGTGATCTGAGATTGTCTGAGTGGTTAAGGCGTTCAGGAAGGGAACTGTTCACCCCAGCCCATTATGCTGATATTATTGAATGTGGTAAGCCCTAAATCTTTCCAATTCAACGGCAGTATCTGCCATGGCGTTACATTTACATCTGGCAAAATGTACTTCGCGACATCGACACGTAACTACGTGATGTCGAACACGTACACTACAAGTACTAAGATGTAGGCCGGTGACTCATCATTTGTGCACTCACGTCAGCATGCACATGTATGCACTTGCAGGAGTTATTTAGTACACATGTAGACACAGTTCGGGGAGCGTTTAGGGAGGCCATATGCCATTCAAGTTAATATATTTGTGGTTTTTCCCATAGTGTTCTACTATGACCAATCAATACATGTATTAAGTCTTAAATGGCGAGGGAGCTCCCTGTATTACAATCAATCAATCAGGTGCCGTCTCCACAATGAAGGTTGGCTGCAATGGATCTCTCGTCTTGACTGTACATTCTGTCAGATTGATGTTCGTCTGTCTCTTGATGTTATCTTCCCACTTGTTTGCTGGCTTGCCCTCAACCTTGCCCTCCAGTGTGGTTTTTATAAGTTCCGCGTTTAGAGCAGGTTTATTCTCTAATACACATCGGTCGTGGTCAATTTAGTCAGAGAAGACAAACTACAGATCGCTTCATTATGTCCTTAGTATTTGCGAGATACAGTGAAATATATCAAACGGCTGATGTTTTTGTCGTCGTTTCTGTGATTTTTTTAACCCCGTTTTCCAGGTTGTTCACTGTATGCGACATGATAGTTTCAAACTACCTTGGCAATGTACGTATTGTGCGTTTCAGCTGAAAGAAATCACCACTTGCTTCAGTTTACTGAATTTCGTAGTATGCACTTGGCGAGGCACATCGAAATATATCAGACGACTATTGTTGTTGTTGTTGTTGCTGCTGCTGCTGTTGTTGTTGTTGTTGTTGTTGTTGTTGTTGTTGTTGTTGTTGTTGTTGTTGTTGTTGTTGTTGTAGTAATGGTCGTCGTCGACCTCGTGGATCCTGCTGGTTTTTATTTTTTTTAGCCCCGTAATCCGAGTTGTTCACTTCTATGCAACTTAATAGTTTAAAACTGCCTTGGTAATGTGTGTGGTGTGTATTTCATCTATAAAAATTCTTTAATTGCTTCAGTTTACTGGCATCCGTGTAATGCGCGTGACGAGATACGGAGAAATACGCCAGGCAATAATTGTGAAAACTATTGTTTGTACCTTAACAATTCACACTTCTATGAAAGCTTATTACTGGGCAAAAAGGAACAATGGATCACTTTGACGATATTTAAAAAAAAAACAACTGCTTATCACCAACTTTCAAAGGAAGTTCAGGCCATAATTACACTGCGAACAGCTTGCATTAGTCTGAACATAATCTATATCAGTGGTTCTCAACCGGTGGGGAATTTCTCTCCTCCCCCCCCCCCCCAGGGGGGAATTTTAGGGTGTCCAGGGGGGGAATGAAGACCATTTCAAGATCGCGTTAATACAAGAACCGATTATTTGATATTGTTTTTCCCTTCATACTTTACAGTTCAGTACGTCTCATCCTTCTAAAATTCATTTTATAAAGTCAGTAGACCCACAAATCATGTTTTATGTGGATGTCTAGACTTGTTTTAGTATGTGCTATTAAATTTACCTTACATTTTTACATATACTGTATAGGGGTGGGGGATTTTTAGATAGGAAATATGAACAGGGGGGGGGGGGGGAATGACGTTCTGAAAATACGATGAAGGGGGGAACGGGCCAAATTTTTGATAGGAAGGGGGGGGGTGGGGGGGGGGGGGGGGGGGAATGACATTCTGAAAATATGATGAAGAGGGGAACGGGCCAAAAAAGGTTGAGAACTACTGATCTATATCATTGGTTCTCAACCGGTGTGGAATTCCCCCCCCCCCACCTCCCCCACCCCAGGGGGAAGTTTAAGGTTACCAGGGGAGGAATTAAGACCACAGATTGACAGACTCAAACTGGCTTAAGGACCACACAAAACGCGATCGTCCCCCTTTTTTGAATTATGTGTGAACATGTGGGTGTGTATACATATATATCTGTGTGTGTTTTTGACATATATATATATATATATATATATATATACTATATATATATATATATATATATATATATATATATATGTGTGTGTGTGTGTGTGTGTTTGACACACACACACACACACACACACACACATATATATATATATATATATATATATATATATATATATATATAAGGGTCTTTCATTTGAAACCCGTTCCAATGGCTTTATTACAAAAGCATGAAAGAAACATTAACAGTTGTGGTAGAATTAAACAAAGCATTAATTTTGAATGAATTATGCACCATGGGTTAGTCAGAAGAAGTCGCCGTAGGCATTCAGGGAAGCATCCCATTGCTTAGGTAGGCAGCGAATGCCGTCCGCAAAAAAAAAAAAAGTATTGTGGTTTTTCACTAAACCAAGTGCTTACCGCGTTCATTACGTCTGCATCTGTGTGAAATTTTGCTCCTTGAGAGCTTTTTTAGAGGTCCGAACAAATGAAAATCACATAGTGACAAATCAGGACTATAGGCTGGATGTTACAGCTTTCCCACTTCTTCCTTGCTAATGCTTCCCGCACAATCTTTGCGACATGCGGACGAGCATTATCGTGCAAGAAAATTACACCGCTAGAAAGCATGCCGGCTTGTTTATCCTTGATGGTTTTTTGCAACTTGTCTAGTGTTTGCAAGTAGTGGATCGAGTTGATGTTGACACCAGGTTCTTTAAAGTCGGCCAACAATAGCCGTTCATGGTCAAAATATGCGCTTAGCATAACCTTACCAGCGGAAACCTGTAACTTGAATTTGTTCGGCTTTTGGTGATCCAGCATGCTTTCATTGCATGTTCTCTCTTTTGCTGCTCGGCTCAAAGTGGTGACACCATGATTCATCGCCTGCCACTATGCGGAAGAGAAATGCATCACCCTCCACTCTGTAACGCAGCAAGTGGTTCAAACACCATCCCATGCGTTCCTGTTTTTGGTGGTCGGTCAACATCCGTGGTACCCACTGTGAACACACCTTCCGATAATGCAGTTTCTTACGAACAACCTTTTGAATTTTCCCAATTGACACATCAAATTCTTTCGCTAGCGAATGTATGCTTCCACAACGGTTCATCTGTACTGCTGCATCAATTTTGGCTATGCAACAATATGCGCTTGACCCGGCCGTCGAAGATCTTTCGTGAACTGACGTCCTTTCCGAAACATTCGTGCCCAGTCTGTCACTGTTGTCTTCGACACACATTTATTACCGTACGCTGCCTGCATTCTTCAATGAGTGTCCACTGGTCGACATCATTCAAATGAAAGAAACTGAATCATCGCTCTTTGAGCTTCTTTGGACGGATTGTGGATCAACCCGGCTATTTTCTTAAAGTTTAGAAACAGAACCTATGCATCATGGGACGATAAGCACTTGCTCTTTTATTCATTGGTCAGCACTTATCACATGGCTATGGCATGATCATGTTCAACGTACGCAATTATGCGCGGTGCAGCACGAACGGATTTCAAATGAACGCCCCTTATATATATTCTAAACATATGGTGAAATGGTGCATGGGCCGAAAAAGGTTGAGAACCACTGATCTATATGGTTAGCTTAAGATTGTCTTTGTCAGTGTTTGTGACAAATGGCCGGCGCTGGTCAGCTGTGGCTGACTGGGGTTTAGAGATACTGGTTGCCATGAACATTCTGGACATATTGTCTCATGTTTCAGTGGCTCACTTTTTGCTTCGCGTTCGCTCGCTTTGAACTCAAGGGTATTCCATACACATGCTACTCCTTCTAGTACACTTTACTGATATTTTAGTATGGATTTGCTATCCTTATTACCTCTGTCCCTCGTCACCAGGTGAATCCACTCTGACTTCAGAGGTACTTGTAATGTATGTCCCCAAGTCAAGGACAAGAGCTCAAAATTTTAGTCCAACTGACCGGTGTGGGGGTTGAACATGCTACCTTAGCATCAGAACACCGGATGTTTAAAAAAGAGCGGTCGTTTCCATTCGGCCATGCTGACATGAGGTATACTGTATTAAGGGACAGCGAGGCCCACTAGCCATCGGGCAAACTAACACCCTGGCCAGTCCGCCACTGATGGTTTACCCCCTTCTACAATCCTGCCCTACTTACAACAACGGGAGTAAACAAATATGGCGTCAGTCGACTTCGTGCCACCAAAAACTATACTGGAATGTCATACACCTGAAACGAAATACTGCTTTTATTAGAAGCATTAGATTTAATGGAGGCCTGACCGGGGACAAGGAAAAAGAATTTGCATCCTCATGTAACCTCCGGGAGGAGTGGGAATAAAACAATGAAAACAGAAGAAGTAAACGATAAGCATTGCTATGATAAATAAATACAGCAAAAGTCAAAGAGCGAACGAACGTTTGTAAGGGTAAAGAATTGGGCACACAGGCCCGTCTTACATGCTGCCCTTTGCTGCAGCTATCACATTAGCACTTGCATTATTAAATTGTAAACAGAGTTGCTGCGCACAGTGAACATACACAAAGGAACTGGGAAGTAAAACATGGGAAACAAAATCAAACAAGTCAAATGTCATGAGGGAACACATTTAGCAGCATTTATATAAAAATACCGGTGGTCTTGATTTCAAGTCCAAAGATCCCGCCCACCCAGAAAGAGGAAGATGGTGCAACACTAATGATGGTTGAGCTGATACAAACCTCGATTCAGGTGCGACGGGAAGGCCCAGAGAAAAGGCACAAGAGGAAACAATGCAACTAAACCAAAGGATGAGTCTTTCTAAGGAATACCTACGTCCCTACGAATACCTACAGATGAGCAATGAGCCGTCACTGACAGACAGAAATATAAGAAAAGAAAGACACAAAGGCAAAATCCCCAGATGACGCAATGAACCACCACAATTATAACCAAGGCTGAACACCCGGTTGAACGAGATGGAAACTTTTATTTTATACATACAGGACTGAACAGGACCCGGCCTCGGTCCGCATCGAGGCGGTTCGAATTTTAAAAATTTAACGAGCCTAAAATAGGTACCAGGAATGTCTTGGGCAGTGCATGCAGCCGGCTTGATTCCGACCACAACATCCGAGGCCATTAAGTGACGATTGATGGGTCTAGCTCAAGGTACCCGGTGCGAATTAGGCGCATAATAAGGACCTGATCTTTACTTACTGTATGTAGAGCGGGTAACGTCTTCTTGAGGAATAATCTGGAATTGTACTTGGAGTCACTGGCTTATAACTCAGGTAGGACTCAAAGACTCATGACTTTATCGATAGTCATATCACACACACCTCTGTGTTACCGGGACCAAAGAATGGTTACTCTGTCATCTATTATACATGTCGTTGGGCGACCAAGGAGGGTTGGTGTGAGTTTGGCTACCTCATCCAGTAGAAAACGTTTGGTGGAAAATCCAAAACAGGACAGGAGGCCGTTGGCTCCACCTGGCAGGTCAAAAGAAGAATTAACACGCGTAGTCTGCTATCAGAAGTTTTGCTTTGGTTTGTAAAGATTTACCTGAACTCTTCACGGATACAACTACACCCTGTCAACAAATGCCTGAAGAAGTCGGATGTGTAGACCGAAAGGTGCAAATATCGCAGTCCTGTGGTAAAAAGGCACAACGCAATTACGTCCAAAACAAACATTCCGAACGTACGAAGGGGAAGAAGAATTGGGAGATGGCAGGTTTCTTCCAAGTTAAATCAGTACTGTCGTATGGATCATAAACTCTGAGCACGACTAAAACGATTTCTAATAAACTACAAATGCAAAGCGAAACAGAAAAAAAACAATGAGCAAATCCTACAATGAAAACCGTAAAATGGTGAGAAAAATTAGGCGTATACAGTCAGACATTTTTGGGCACGTTATGAGAAGAAATACACTAGAGAACTTGATGGCAACTGACAAGACTGAGGGGAAAATAACAAGGGGAGCGCAGAGAAGTAAATACCTGGATGGCTTGACCACGTGGCATGGTCGGGACAAGAACACAGAGCTAATCCAGCTGACCAGCCAGTTAGACTATGAACAACGAAGGTCAAAATTTGTGGCATGGCACGCGATGACGCAACATGCAGACAACCTGGGAACAACCCAAGCACCAATACTGCATACACCAGCAGTGGTAAATAGATTGTGTAGTGCCAGTCTTAATGTTATTTAATGAACGATGTTCTTAGGATCCCCCAACACTTTGTCAGGTTCTCACAAGCAGACGTTTACACAAGCCAGAGATTAACGACGTTAATTTACATAAACTGACTTTCTTCGAGCGCGTTTGTTTATTGCTTGCTATTTCCCACATGCAGATTATACCCCGTGTGATGTCAATAATGCAGACATCTTCCACGTAAAACCATCGACGATGATTCTCAAACGATATTTCTCTTCTCTGCCCTTCATGCCTCACTGGAGTATTTTTGTTTCCCTTTCATGTCCTATTTACAGGATATTGCAGTCAACACCAGCATTTGTCAGCTGCTGTTAATGTCTTGGCAAGTTTTACGTTCAGTAGTTTGCCATTGCTTTCAGAACAACCGGTTCACACACTTTTCGTAAGAAACCAACGCATGCGATCCGCTGCCGAATCTAGCGCAGCTGTGTTTCGTACGTGAGTATACGGGATTACAAACAGCGCCCTTAACTCCTTCGCCAGCGAGACCGGCCATTGGAGTATGGGCCATGAATAAACTCACACTAGGCAATTTTATATTCCTCCTACAAGTTCCTCAATATCCTCCCTATATTATTCCCTATCTCTTATTCTCTTATAGATGTGTTTTCGGGTTCCTCTCGATTTCTTTTGCCTTGTGTGTTCTAAGACGAGGACTTTCTAGTTAAATTATTATCAGGATTTCTCAACGCATGTCCTGTCTAGCGTTAGTGTCTCTCCCTCACATCTTGAGTCACTGAACTATGTCTAGTACCTTGCCTGAGCTCAGCATTAGTGATTCCATCATGTTAGTCCTTTTATTCCTACGTATGCACAAGTTGTTTATTAGCAATTATTTAGTTGTCCTCCTCGTGTGTGCTCCGTACAGCAGTACCGATTTAACTGCCTGTAAAAAAAAAAAAAAAACTGTTATCTACTGTCTAAAGTACCCTACGGTGTAGGACAGTGGGTCTTGAGCCTAAGGAATTATAGCCGCCTGGAAAGTGTAGTCGCCATGAACTGAGCAGGTTAGGGCTTTCTTATTGCCCCGGTCAGAAAAAAATGTCAACACCTTACCGAGGATTCGAACCCGAGTCTCAGGAAAAAGAACCAGGCATGCTAACCGTTCGACCAGCCGTTCCTTAAATTAAATATTCTATGATTGGTAATCGGTTTAATTTCTTTTGCCTATCCACAAATTTCCTAGTGCTATAAAATGTCTTGCCCTTTGTATTCTTCTTTTAACATCTGTATCTGTTCCTCTTAAATTTAGTTGCATGTCCTTCACAGGACGTAGCAGTCAACCCCAGCATTTTGGCTATTCGTGATTCCTGGGAAAAGTTTTACGTTCAGTAGTTTGCCATTGCTTTCTGAACGACCGGCATCTATACCTTTCTCGAAAAACTCCTGTGTCTATATTGCTAACTAAATAGTGTATGCTGTCATCTTTTTTTTGAGGTATCACGAAGGGAGATCTGGTTATGGTTGCGTTATTTATTCTCATTGTGTTTGCTTTTTCTCTATGAAATTTTAAACCTAATTTGTGTGACCTCCCATCAAGTGTTTTATCTTGCATCTGATTTCGTGTGTGAGAAAGGAGGGTAATACGACATACAGTTCGCCAATCTGTTTTGTCAGAGTCTACTGAATTCAATTGTTGATGTTTGTTGTCTTTAAAATTCAGTCTAAAGTCAGTGAGAATAATAAAAGTGTCAAAAGCATCATTGTCACATTCCTATTTTTATTTCAAATGTGTCTATTAGATTTCCTTCCAGAAGAACTCCGTATTACATGTATTTAAACGTCGCTTTATTACGGTAATAATTTTCTGTGGGATCCCATAGTACCTTATCAATTTTCAAGGGGAAAGATGTTGTTACTAGAGGCGCTGGTTGCGGTGGTAGTGTTGCTCGTGTGGTGATGGTGGTGGTGATGGTGGCGGTGGTGGTGGGATGGTGGCGTGGTGGCGGCGGTAGCGACAGCAGCAGCGACAGCAGCAGCAGTAGCAGCAGCAGCAGCAGCAGCAGTAGTAGTAGTAGTAGTAGTAGTATTAGTAGTAGTAGTAGTAGTGGTGGTGGTGGTGGTAGTGGTAGTAGTGATAGGAGTAGTAGCAGTAGCAGCAGTAGCAGCAACAGTAGTAGTAGCAGTAGTAGTAGTAGTAGTAGTAGTAGTAGTAGTAGTAGTAGTAGCAGTAGTAGTAGTAGTAGTAGTATGGTATTGTGGGTGGTGTTAGTAGTAGTAGTAGTAGTAGTAGTAGTAGTAGTAGTAGTAGTAGTATTAGTAGTAGTAGTAGTAGTAGTAGTAGTAGTAGTAGTAGTAGTAGTAGTAGTAGTAGTAGTAGTAGTAGTAGTAGTAGTAGTAGTAGTAGTAGTAGACTTAGCAGGGCTGTTCAGAGGTAAGTATTTATTTACGTTCCGCATACTCACTCCCGGTGGCAGCGGTATCGTAGTGGTCAGAAGCTCACCTGGCGGCCTGGTCGTCATGGGTACGACCCCCATCTGGGAAGTTTCGAATTTTCAAAATAGATCTTGGCTCCCAGGTCGAGCCAACCAACAATGGGTACTAAGAAATGGCTGGGAAGATAGAGGCGGCTGGCGTGATACAGACCAGATCACTCACAGAGTGCTGATTGGTGTATGCAAATATGGGTCTAGTACTAATGCCACTATGGGACTCTTTACTTACTATACTCAGTCAAAAGGAGATCTTACTATACTCAATCAAAAGGCGATCTTTACTTACTATACTCAATCAGAAGGCGATCTTTACTTCTTATACTCAATCAAAAGGCGATCTTTACTTAATACACTCAATCAACAGGCGATCTTACTATACCAATCGAAAGGCGATCTTTACTTACTATACTCAGTCAAAAAGCGATCTTTACTTACTATACTCAATCAAAAGGCGATCTACTTAATATACTCAATCAAAATGGGCTGTTTACTTACTATACTCAATCGAAATGGGCTCTTTACTTACTATACTCAATCAAAGGGGGCTCTTTACTTACTATACTCAATCAAAAGGCGATCTATACTTAATATACTCAATCAATCAAAAGGCGATCTCTACTTCCTATACTCAAACAAAAAGCGATCTTTACTTACTATACTCAATCAAAAGGCGATCTTTACATACTATACTCAAACAAAAAGCGATCTTTACTTACTATACTCAATCAAAAGATTATCTTTACTTACTATACTCAATCAAAAGGCGATCTTTACTTACTGTACTCAATCAAAATGGGCTCTTTACTTACTATACTCAAACAAAATGGGCTCCTTACTTACTATACTCAATCAAAAGGGGCTCTTTACTTACTATACTCAATCAAAATGGGCTCTTTACTTACTATACTCATTCAAAATGGGCTCTTTACTTACTATACTCGGTCACTGTATCACGGGCAATAGTAGACCAACTGTCAACAGTGACCACTCATATCAAGATTGAAAAATGTTAGTGTCTCAACAATGACAGATGTCAGTGTCTCAACGCTTGTGAGGTCACTCTGACTTCGAGCTGAGAACTTTCAACCTAACAAACTAATTAACTCTTAAGTGATCGACACCACTTCGCCAGTAAAATTAATTGCATCGGAAAATCAAGATGTTTACTGTTTATGGGACCTTAGTACGGTAAACCACGAGTTGTGTGTACGTAACTATGTATGTATGTATGTTGTTGTTGTTGTTGTTGTTGTTTGTGTGTTTATGTGTTTCTGTGTGTGTGGTTTGTGTGTACGTGAAAGTAATTAAAGGACCCTATTACTCGCATTAAGACGTTTTGGGCACATGTGATGTAATGTGGTCAGAATGTAACCAATGTGTACATGTATGTGTGCGTGTATTTCTGAGCCGTATATTTTTCTCTTTGCGTCCCTTCGTCTATGTCAGATTCAGCTTTACACTTTACTAACAGCCTAAGGATTGTTTGATCTCCGTGGGCTGAGTGATCTCGGGCTATGGTGCCCGCCTCCAGTGCTGAAGGTCCCGGGTCCAAGCCCCGGTGAGGGAGGTGATTTTTTCACGAGGACTTCTAGTAACAACATTTCCCCTGGTCTCTGGGTAGTGAGATCGGACGCCGTGTGTATTGTTGCGCACGTAAAAAATCCCCTGGCAATTGGAAAACGAAAAAGAGTAGCCTTATGGCGCTGCTCGGCCACAGTATACCCAAAGTATTTCAGTATCCTCGCCGATGCTACGGAGTTCGTGCTCTGAGCTGAGATTCTCCGAAATCAGGCTTGAGTTAGGAGTAGAACGGGCACTTATGGGTTACACCCGTGTGCCGTGATGTTGATCCGTTGGATAAACTAAACCTAAACGGGTTTCCATGATTCCAGGGCAAATATACAAACCTCCATGGGTTTCTTTCAAACAGTAATAACAATCTACTGATCTATTGCCTGGCATATTTCGCTGCATCTCGTCAGGTACATACTGCAGAAGTCACACAACATAAAGTAAATTAACTAGATAAATCCTTCAAACTGAAATATGCACATGTTCGCACAGTAATATCAATTGTCTACCACGGTAATTTTAAGCTGACTAACATGTCTTTCTGTTTGCACAAATCTGGCTTGCGTTGATTGATCATTATTGCTTCTGCAAACTATAACAAGCGAGTATTTTGTGTGTTAAACAACACGCGAAAAGCAATGTCTCTGTCAACCACAACGCAAAAAGCCATCAAGAATAAACGACCCGGCATGCTTTCTCGCTGTGTGATTTTTTTGCACGATAATGCTCGTCCACATGTCGCAAAGATTGTGCAGGAAGCATTAGCAAGGAAGAAGTGGGAAATTCTGCAACATCTAGCATATAGTCCTGATTTGTCACCATGTGATTTTCATTTGTTCGGTCCCCTAAAACAACTCTCAAGGGGCAAAGATTTCACACAGATGCAGACGGAAAGAACGCGGTAAACACTTGGTTCAGTGAGCAACCACAATCCCTTTTTGCGGACTGCATTCGCCGCCTACCTAAGCAATGGGATGCTTGCCTGAATGCCTACGAATACTTCTTCTGACCAACCCATGGTGCATAATTCATTCAAAATGAATGCTTTGTTTAATTCTACCACACCTGTTAATGCTTCTGTCATGCTTTTGTAATAAAGCCACTGGAACGGGTTTCAAATGAACGTCCCTAATAATAAAAACTAAGAAAAGTATGAATAAAAGAAGTACAAATAAGACAAAACGTAACTGTTCGGCGTTTTGGTACTTCATACCGTTGCCAAGAATAATATAAACATCATTATTATAAATTAATATACAACTGCCAGTCTCCCTGGTCTAGGGATTACACGACTTTCTCCGTAATCCCGTATACTCTCGTAAGTAACGTGACGTTGCGCGAGAATCGGTAGCGGTTCTCTCTGCGTCGGTAACTTACGAGGTATGTGAGCCGGTCGGCTTAGAAAGCAATGGCAAACTACTGAGCGTAATCTTGCCAAGAAATCAAAAGTCAGCTGAAAGATGCTGATGTTGACAGCGATGTCCTGTAAAGGATGTGCGAACCAAACAAAAATATACAATTAAAATTAAATTAACACATAATAACGTACATTTGAAATAACAATAATGTTTACACAAACGGGCGCGTTAGCGAAGTTGATGGGGAGCTATACAGACAATGTCGTGAGCGCTGTCTGAAGAATCCTACGTTCGTTGTCTGGCTAAGTGAGGGAAAGACTGGCCACCTATTCCTCCGTGCATTCAGACCAACACAAAGTGAGGGTCCTATCACATCACAGAAAAAGTAAAAAAATCTATAAATATGTTCGTCGGTCTGTGACAAGGGCGACGTTCTGCAAAAGACCTGCTCCTGATGATGAGCAATGGTGCTGTGCGTAGAGATTTCAATTAACGACAGTCTGGGTAAAATAAATTTATAGAGGAAATATATTGAAGAAAATTGAAGCTAGCCAATCTCTCATCTAAGATCTATAATTTTTACTGTAACATGTGGACTCTGTAGCTTCACTGCAAATAAGTGCGGTGTATTTGCGACAGGGACTTTGCCATGTATTTGAAACATCATGTTGTAGCAGTCACCAACATCAACGAAATGTTGGTCGAAGTCCAACCCCCGCTAATGGTCGTAAGATGTCTCTCCGCAGCAGAGACGGTGTGAGTGTTGGGAAGCCCAAACTCACAACCAAGAAGCCCAGAAGAAGAGCTGGCTTCCTAAGGACGAGCAGGAGTGATGTTCCGTGAGCTATGAACGGGTTTACGAAGAGGCCAATATGGCGGCAATGACCTGTATTCGTGCATACCGACGACGTGGATGCGCCGACGGGGGAAAGCGATCGGGGAAGAAGCTGGCTTCTCGCGGCCAAAGGTGCTAGAATATGTGTAAGGGTACGAAGCACTGTGGGCACGATGTTCTCCAAGTGGGAAAACGACTCAAACGTCTCAAAACATGGTACTATTACTAATGTACGGCAGGAGAAAGACACTCTGAGTCACGACCCGGGTACCGACTCACCCCGCCCCTTTCCCAGAGAGCGTGAGGAAGATAAAGGGTCGAAACATTCCAGGCAAGCGGAACACTTCTGGCGATCAGAAACCCCCTATCGTTTTTTGCGCTGCGACGGAGTGTTTATCACTAGGTTACCTTACAGTGAGAAGGGCTCATGGGAAACAAATCCTTTAATAGCATCACCAGGCCAGACTTAACATAATCCTACAACAAGTTGGGGGACAGGTTTTAAATATTACATTACACATGACACAACTCTCTGGTTATTTATTGGCCTGGAGTCTGTGGATAATGAAATACCCCAAACCCGCGGAGGAGACACTACTGACACAGCTGTAAACTCGGTCAGTCCGTGTGTCTTGTGCTGAATCACGACCTGGTTTGTATCCTTTATGCCTCTTCCCAAATGTGAGGCTCCATTACCGGTCGTGCACACCCTACCCTGCTGGTTCATTATCTTGGCGAGGGGAAGAGTCTGGTTCATGATCTTGTGGAGGGGAAGGGACTGGTTCATGATCTTGGCGAGGAAAAGTCTTCTTCTTCTTAACCAACATTATTCTAGGAAAGCGTCTGTAACCTTAAATGTGTGTAACATTTGAGTTAAAAAGCCTCGATTTCCTTCTTTGATCATTATGCCCATGAGTTACATCTATATGTTTCCACCGGAAGGATGCATGTTGTCACAGGTTTTTTTTTTTTTTTGGTGTTTTTTTTTTGTTACAAAAACGCAATTTGTAGTCCCGCATATCGCGTTCGAAAACACTATGGCGGGATATTTGGAAAAAGACCGCCTTGTGTTGGTTTTCGGATAATCATATGAATGATTGTCGTTCAGAAAGCAATGGCAAACTACTGAACGTGAACTTGTAAGAAATTACAAACAGCCAACAACAACAAAAATAAATGCTGGGGTTGACATGAACTGATACAGGCTATTGGAAATGGGAAAACAGAAAAAAATGATTGCCAACGCTACTCGGCAGTGCACTTAATGGTGATGATGATGTGCCCACACAAGCAATCTAAATCTGCGCGGAGTTTCCTAAGTTCACACTACAGGTCGCATTATCGTTGAATACCAAACGCATTTGATCACGGCAGAGTGGATGGGAGAAAGAGATTAACGGCCTACAGCCTGTTTGTTTCAGGTTCCCTTCTACGCGGTTATCTAGGTTCGCGTGACGTAACGTTTGACGAGAGCCCATTAACTGTGTAAATTTGTCACCTCAGTGCTTGACAATGTGGCATACAGCCTGACATCCTGGTGGGTTAGTCATTCTCAGTCACTTCAAATCGCGCGTATATAAACGGTGTTCTGAGAAGTCTGATAATAATCGCGAACAGCCTGGCGAAGAAATTATTAACCCAGATACTGTATATAAACAACTATTTTGAGGAAATTTTTGTCAAACGCTTTCTGTGTGCAGGTCATCTTACTATACTTTCTGGTGGATTATTACATTTCATAAACTTACATTCTGCACAAAGATAGATAATCTTATCAGAGAGGTAAGTTTTGTTATCATAGCGATGTTCATTTGGAACTAGTTTTAGCATATGCTTGTGAACCCTGGACAATTAATAATCATGCATTAAAATTGCTAAAAGTTTGGGAGCTGTGGTTTTATAGAAGAACGCTGAAAATTCAGTGGACAGCCGCAATGAATAAACTAAAAGTTTCTAAAGAGGTTAAGAATCCTATCACAACTATCCGAAAGAGGCAGTCATCATTTTATAGCCACATTATGAGAAGACAAAATTAAGATCATGTTGTGACAACTGAAAGATTTGTGGAAAGAGAGATTGGGGAAGACAGCGAAAGAAAATTCTTGACAGCCTTGGGCGATGGCAGGGAAGAGTGTCGGAGCACTAACTGATTCATGCCGTTGGAGATGGCAAGATGTAGAGAAGCATGATCGCCCACGCCAACTGACAGGGGACTTGATGGTGGCTCTCTCCGAGCATCAGTCTGAAAGCTGTTGACAATAATATACCCATCTAAAACCTGTGGAGGAAACACTGCCATCTTAGGCCTAATTCCAGCCAGTCAGTATGTTCTATGGTGAATCATGACCGGACTATATCATAACATTAGGAAATAAAAACATTTAGGTACGTATTTTGATCCATGCTGTCGGAGATTGCAATTTGTGGAGAAGCATGATCGCCCACGCCAGCCGACAAGGCCCTGGGTGGTGATCATGACGTATTTAACTCCTGCAAAAAAGTGACAGATACTAAACACCTTACAACGAACTCCACTACAGCAAACGTAAATAAACATGGGGGATTATCAATGATGATATTCAAAACATAATAAAATAAAAATAAGTACACTATGACACAACGAATCGAAGTTTATATTATAATAATCTTCCTCAAGAACAACACAGACAGATGTAAAGAAAATCATAAAATTAGAAAATTTTATATAATTAAAACACAAACAGAAAGTCTAGGTACGACACGTTGCTAAACCATTACATACACTTCGTTACTAGCAGTAGGTGTGGAGTTCATTGTAAATACAGTATGTACACTGAGTCGTGTCTTATATCACAACATGTCTCTCCGTATATGTTTCTCATTGTGAGGAGGGGGTGCAGAGTTCTGCAACCAAGTCATCGTGGAGATGGTATATTGGTACTGCATCGGGAGGAAAGTCACTAGACAAACCTCACTCCAGGGCTCAGCTGATCTGGACGTCTGTGTATCGAACCTAAGAGTTAAATCAGCCTTCCAGAGAATTCATCAATCAATCAACTAACAGGTCACCATGGCCAAACTGATAAGAACTCTCGCTCTTACACTTCCGGTGTGCTGATGCCGAGTTAGCGAATTCAGCCCCTACACCGGTCAGTTGGACTAAAATGTTAACTTCTCGTCCTTGACTTGGAGAGGTAAACTTCAAGTACCTCGGAAGTCAAAGTGGGTTTCCCTGTCGGCGAGGAGCACTGGTAATAGGGAAAGCTAATCGACACACAAAAATCAGTTCAGTACACTAGACGGAGTAACACGTACATGGACCACGCGAAGGCTGTAAAGCGAGCGTATCAAATCACATGAACAAGCACTTTATATTTCTCAGTGGCCACCGGTAATGTGGCGAATGTTTAGCTATAACTTTATACTTTTAGTGACATTAGTTAATGCGAATATATAACTAACACTTTGTACTTTTAGTGGCAATAGTTAATGTGAATATACAACTATTACATTACATATTACAATGACATTTGCGTTGAGTTGTGATGGTAATCTTACTTTATCTTTCCTCTACAGATTCTGGCATAGATCGTAAAATTGTTACCTTCTACCCTGTTTCCAGTGAGCCGGGTACAAAAGACGGTGAATTTCTTGGATCGATTAGTTAAGCTAAACCGGCTAAACTAAACTGACTGGATCTGCTGGTTAAACTAAACTGATTGGATCTTCTGGTTAAACTAAACTGATTGGATCTGCTGGTTAAACTAAACTGATTGGATATGCTGGCTAAACTAAACTGATTGGATCTGCTGGTTAAACTAAACTGGCTGAATCTGCTGAATAAACTGAACAGGTTCTATTGTACTAATTTTCTTGAACTTGTTGGATTTACTAAAGAAATAAGAATCCCAGGATTGTATACTGCTTAAAGTTCTCCGCCGACTGCAGCAGCCTGTGCCATGTCGACTCTTCCTATTCCAGTACAAATGATAACGGACGCTTCACTGTTTGTGATAGGTAAGTCCAACACTAGGTTAATCTACGTTCTTGTTTATGACTTTGTAGAAACACCTTCCATCCGCTCTGTGGCAAAAGGGTTACGAATGCGATTCACAATCCCGCATACCGCGTTAGAAACACAGCTGCGGGAGATTTGGAAGCAGACCGCTTTGCGTTGGTTCGCATACAAAGGTATGAGTGTCGGTCGCTCAGAAAGCAATGGCAAACTACTGAACGTAAACTTACCAAGAAATCACAAACGGCCAAAAAACGCTGGGGTTGGCTGCCTCGTCCTGTAAAGGATATGCATAGATCACACAAGGAGGTTCTCAGTACAGTGCACGAATTTTGTAACATCAGCACTATTCAATGTGTTAATATATATCAGAATCGCACATGCCATAAATATTCTTTTTTGTAACTATCATTTTGAAAGTGTGCCCGAGCAGCGGCTTATTCGGTCAGCTATTTTCGATGTTCAACTGCCTAGGGGTTGTTAACTTGCGCCGAGGGGTTGTTAACTTTCGCAGAGTGCACATGAGTTCTTTGAGTTTATCGTCCTTGTCCGAGAAGACTAGGCGTCCGATTTACTACCCGAGGTTCATGGTCAGTGAGTGATGAGAGGGAGTCTGTCATCCGTTTCTTGTGTTATAAAAGATAGTACTTACTGTCAAACGAATGGGAGAGAGTCTGTCATTCTTGTCTTATTTTATAAAACATGCAGACTATGAAACGAATCGGGTCACCACGAGCCAGACATGGGACGTCCCTGGAAGGCAAAGCCGGTCAACAAATGGCGGGAAGAGGTCGGATGTATCGGCTGAAAGGCGCAAACACACACACACACACACACACACACACACACACACACACACACACACCACCACCACCACCATCATTATCATCATCATCATCATCACCATCATCATCATCATCATCCAGTGTCTTGCCGGCTGACGTGGGCTATCATGCCTCTCCACAAATTGCGATCTCTGACGGCATGGATCATTTTATGTGTTGACTGCCTGCCGTGTCATGCCATGCCTCAAGATTATCAAGAATAATCTGTTCCCGCTGTCTTCCTCCTATCTCTCTTTCCGCAAATCTTTCCGGTTGTCACGACATGTTAGGGTTTTTTGCCTTCTCATAACGTGGCCAAGACACACACACTCACTCACTCACACACACACACACACACACTCACACACTCACACACACTCAAGGGGGGGGGGGGGGGGGGGAGATGCCCAGAAGCAGGAACCTGGGTCTGAATGCGCGGGGGAAAAGGTGGCCAGACTTTTCCACTGTTAGCGGACGACGACCGCAAGTGCGACCATTTAGCGGTCTAGCTCCCTTGTCTGTTTACTGTCCATGTCCCACATGCAGCAACAGTACTGGCTGGCTGTATCACGTGAGCTCGTTTTCTCACTTCCATCAACCATTGGGGCTAAGGCATCACTATCAACTCACTGCACTCCCTCCTATCCTTAGTTATCCTAGGCAGCTCCGTCCATCTCCTCCCCATATTATTCAAGTCAGCTTCTACTTCTCTTCCCCGTGCGTTTTTAACTGACTAAGTGCCAAGGGATGATAAATCGTCTTATTAAAACTGCACATAGCCGCCACGAGCTTGTAAATACAGTAGCTTCCCTATACTACGCTTTTCAATTGTATAAATAATACAACATTTCTGCTACTATATTAACAACTTCTGGGTCATAACCTTGACACCCCCCTACTTCCCATTTTCCGCCATCAATTTTGTTTGGTCAAAACCTATTTATTATTTAACATTGAATCTGTTAAGTCTTCCCACATTTCTTGTGCCCAGTATTTTAAGATTGTCCCAGGGGGTTATTACATTCTTCTAAGAAGTGACAGTTGTTGGGATTATCATATATTCATATGCCAAAAGCCCTAAGGGCGTGTAACAGCTTGTGTCAGTATCGTAATAATACAATAATGTATATTTGAATGACAACATCGAGACGTCTTCAGCGGTACCAGGGTCATATTAAGCTCGGATTATATTCTGATCGAGCCGTGTTTAGATCTGTCGGCAGTCATGTGCTCGAAGCCTCCCTCGGGGAGCGGTTATTGTCCCTGCCGACCTAGCCTATACTGAGTACTAGAGAAAGTTCTAGGGAAGTAAAGACGTGACACTGACCACAGCCCCCGTCGATTGACGGTATGTCTCGCACCATATACCCAATGCGTCTCAAGGTGTGGACAAGTGAGCCCTTGTGTACTTCAATAGTTAGGTCCACGCATGTTTAGTTCTGGGCATGTTTATCCCGAGGTGTATTTAGTTAGAGATATGTTAGCTCGGGACATATTTAGCTCGAAATATTGCTTAGCTCGGAATACTATTTCGTTCGGGACATGTTTAGCTCGGAATATTGTTTAGCTCGGGACATGTTTAGTTCGGAATATTATTTAGCTCGGGACATGTTTATCTCCTATCATGTTTCTGTCGAGGTATGGTTAGCACGCGATGTGTTTAGTATGAGACATATTTAGTTTGCAACATATTTAGCTCTGGTCATAGTTAGTTCGCACCATATTTGTCTCACGACATGTTTAGTTAGGCGCATGTTTAGCTTGGGACATGTTTAACTCAGGACGTATACAGATTGGGACATGTTTAACTCAGAACGTATACAGATTGGGACATATTTAACTCAGAATGTATACAGATTGGGACATGTTTAACTCAGAACGTATACAGATTGGGATATATTTAACTCAGAACTTATAAAGACTGAGCCATGTTTAAATCAGGACGTATAAAAACTGGGCCATGTTTAGTTAGTGACATGTAAAGATCGTGTCATGGCTGTTTCAGGACATGTTTAACTCAGGATAAATGTAAGTAGGGACATGTTTAGCTCGGTGTATATTTAGATTACCTAGTGATTAGTTCACAACATGTAATGATCGAGTTCGATTTGTCTCAGGATATACGTACGTCGGGTCTTGCAAACATCGGGTCGTGTTTGTCTCAGAACATGTTTAGCTCGGGTTATGGTTAGTTCGGATCATATTTAGCTCCGGTCATATGTTTTATTGAGTTGCATGTTAAGGACGTAGCAGTCAACTCCAGCATTTTCGCTGTTCGTTATTCCTGGGCAAATTTTATGTTCAGTAGTTTGCCATTGCTTTCTGAACGACCGGCTCCTATACCTTTTTCGAAAAAAAAAAACAGCACCGCAGTGTTTCGAACCCGGGTATACGGGCTCACAAACCGCGTTCGCAAGCCCTTAGCCACAGAGACCGGTATAGTTAGGTCATATGTAGCTCGAGATATTTTATAGCTCTGATGAATGAATATAGTGGGAAAACAGACTGTGTGGACATCCAGGTAATTACTTCTCTGTCCTCCCCCCTTTGTTCGCTTCTCCTTCGATCTTGCCATTGCAGAAGTTCTATATTTATTTTTGTCGCATTTACATGTCAAAAAGGTGTATCTGTCGACTCTAAGGCTCTATCTGTTACGATCGTTCCGGTGTTTCGTGGCGTAGGACGTGTTCATTGGTTTACTGCATGTCCCTGGTCTTGTTACATTATCCGCGAAACCACATTTCCACATACAGCCTCGCCTAATGTTTTTTCCATCTTGCCTGCTCATATTCCTACGCCTCACATCAATACAAATCACTGTTTCTGTAGCCCTTCGAAACTATTGTTCTTCGTTGCAAATAACATCATGTGAAAGGGGCAGTATGTGGTGCCATCTGCAAGCAGCGACCTCCCAGGGCGTGTTGGGGGCAGATCGCGTCAAGGCAGTCCCCTGCCAGAATATGAGACTGGTCGAGATGACGGTACCTGCACTGGGTGGAAGAAATATGCCCATTTCTTGGTATCACATTAGGGGAGTGCCTTTCGTATCGACCATAGTCCCTGGCTTCTTGACATATGGAAGTACGTAACCCGGGTTGGAGACGGTGGTGCAACACCGCATTGACGGCAATTGTGCAGAGTCGGGCGGATTTTCGGCATCACACCAGGTCATCGGACGTAGACGATGGGGGGGGGGGCGGCCGCCAAGGAATGACGGCTGGCAGACGCGTGCGACAGGGCGGGAATGAGGGCACGGGAAAGGAAAAAAAAGAAGATCGGAACTTACACATCCCTGTGCCAGGCTCCCGGAAGAGGGGAGACGGACCGACGGCATTAGCAGCAGAAGGGCAACGGGGGGATGCCAAGATAAGGTATAAGAGCGGGCGCCACCAAAGCCCGGGCCACGCGCCAAAAGCGCGAAAGGGGTAGCGCGGCGGCAGCGGCGAACGGGATGGAGGGGCTCCTAACAATGGAGAACCCAGGGCCGCGTAGCAGCACACGAACGACAGAAAACACAGGCAGAAAGTAACAGACGAGGGCGGGCGCAACAAGCTGAAGGGACAGGCAAGCAGAGGGCACCAAAAGAGTGGCCAGAGGGACAGGGAGTAGAGGAGGGAGGGAGGGAGGAGGGGAGTGGGGTGGGGGGGGGGGGGGGGCTGGGGGGGGGGGGGGGGGGGGAGGTGAGGATGGAAGCGCCAGAGCAGCCGCAGGCCCAGCGAACCATGCAGGCCAGAAGGGCGCAAGCCCCTCCGCAGCAGCCGCACGGGGACGGCGAACGACACAAGGGCGGGGGTGGGGGAGCATACGCGGGGGCGGTCCGCATAGGGTCGGATGGGGGCACCCCTCGGGTAAAGTGGTTGGGGGGGTGTGGGCCGGGGGTGTGTTGGGGGTGTTTGCCCGGCACGGTGGGAGGGGAGATACTCACAGGCGCACGGGGGCAACCAAAGGCGGACGGCGAGGAAGACATGCAAGACTGTCAGCCGGGGCCGGGGGCGGCCGACCAGCCCCGGACCTCACGACGAGCTGGGCCCCGCGCAGGGGCGGGGACCCCCCCAGCCCTGCACCAAGAGAGAAACGATCGGGCCGCCGGAAAGCCCAAGACAGCAGCCAGCGCGGCGAGCCACCCAGCCGCGAGCCGCGGGAGCGCGGGCAGGAGCAGCGAAGAGAAACGCCCGGGGAGGGCGGGCGAGACCAGGGGGGGCGGGAACGGAATGCCAGGACGGCCAGAGCAGGCGACGGGGGGGGCAGCGGAGGCAACAAGACGCCGGGACAAGCGCCCGCCGCCCGGGAAAGGGCACTGACGGCCACAGGCGGCCCGAGACCCAGCTAGGAGATGCGCGAAAAGCAACGCGGGGAACGGCGGCCGCCACAGCACCGGAGGGGCGGGCGGACATGGGCGAGCGAGAGGAGCACACGGAAAGGAGGGAAGGAAAGCGAGGGCACGTGGCCCACGCCGCGCCGGGGCGAGGCCGCAAAGGAACACACAGGAGAAAAGGGCGCGGGCGGCGACCCCCACACGAGGCCGCGGGGGACCGCGGCCCGGCACCGACAGAGGGCACGAGCAGGAGGGGGGGGGGCATGAACGAGGAGGGAGGCGCAGGGCGCGGAAAACGGGAGGCGGAGGCAGAGGGGGGAAAAGAAAAGGGAGCGCGCGCACGGGAGGCGGACGCTGGGACAGCCAAGAAGAAGGAGCATGAGCGGCATGCGGGAGCCGGCCAGCCTGGCTAGCGGCGGGCGCGGAGGGCAGATGGCCAGGGCAGACACAAACGAGGAACAGCGCCTCGGACAGAAACGAGAGGGCCGCGCACGCGGGCGGCCGCCATCACCGCGGCGCGCCAAACCCGCTGGGCCAGGGGAGCACGAGGCCGAGGGCGCATTAAGCAAGGCTTCGATCAAACCGTATCCCCAGGAAATTCATTGTCTGTGTCCTTTCCACCGTCTCTGAACACAGATTTACAGTTGGTATTGGAGTCTACGGGCCTAACAAACATAATAGAAAATTGGCACCTGAATATAGACAACAACAGTCTATGCGGAGCGGTGTTTAATTTTTTCAGAAAAGCATTTGATATAATAGACCTGATTATTTTAATTAAAATACAAGAGACAATGAAAGTTGACCTTAATGTAGTGATTCTAATAAAATCGTTTCTGTCAAAAAGACAGCAAGTAGCATCACACAATAAATCTCTGTCTCAAACCACTACCTTCCATATTGGAGTGTCTCAAGGCAATATTCTTGGCCCTCTATTATTTGCCATATATATTACCAATCTACCTTTGTTTCATTCTTCGTAGTCAGATATATTTGCACACGACTGTACAGTGTATACAAACGCTGGAAACTAATTTGCTGGAGTCGTCATTGCCACAAGAATTGCATAATGTAGTTATATAAAGCTATGCAAATCGTATGCAAATTAACATCACTAAAACAAAATCTGTGTTATTAACAACCAGGCAAAGACTTCAGACGCTAAATTCACACAGATAGTTTCACCTTTACATCGGTAACATAGGCGTCATCATTTATATCAACCCAACCTATAATTCCAATGTTCAAACACTCGTTAAACAAACAGCGAAAAAGTCTACCACCTGGCCAAAATTAAACATGTCCTTGATGAAGACACAAGGAAGATATTCTATACTTTTCACAAAGACACATTTTGACTACTGTTCTACAATCTGGAACGGTTGTTCCAATGCATTCACCTAGCAACCTCACACACCACAGAAACAAAATATGAGTTTACTTTATAGTAATCAGGCAATTGACAATCCTAGCCTACATAAACGTCTTCAGTTACTATCCGTAAGCAAACTCCTAGCATTCAACAAGGCCAAACTAATACAAAACATCCTACATCAGAATGGCCCAAATTATCTTTGGTCATTGTTTAAACATAATGCAAGACACAGTAAACGACTAAATATACTACACATCCCGAAGCCTAGGATAGACGTATTCAAGGTAAGCATAGCGTACTCCGCAGCTGAGCTGTGGAACAATCTTCCACAAGAAATCAACGACATCACCAATCCTTATACATATAATGGCAAATTATTCGAACACTATATCAGTACGTGTTACCTTCACCCTTAATAATAATAGTACCAATAATAATAATAATATCTATCTATCTATCTATCTATCTATCTATCTATCTATCTATCTATCTATCTATCTATCTATCTATCTATCTATCTGTCTGTCTGTCTGTCTGTCTGTCTGTCTGTCTGTCTGTCTGTCTGTCTGTCTTTCTGTCTATATGTCTGTTTATCTATCTATCTATCCGTCTGTCCGTCCGTCCGTCCTCCCGCCTGCCCGCCAGCCAGCCAGCCAACCAGCCCGCCCGCCCGCCCGTCCTTCTGTCTGTCTGTCTGTCTGTCTGTCTGTCTGTTTGTCTGTCTGTCTGTCTGTCTGTCTGTCTGTCTGTCTGTCTGTCTGTCAAACAAATATACGCAAAGAAGCAAAGTGTGACACAGAGAAACACAGAAAGAGACAAAGACAAATCCAGAGAAAAACAGAGAGACAGAGACCAGGAGAGACAGAAACACAGTACAATTTCACAAAGGAGATTAACAGCATATATGAGATTCACCCTGGCCTATGCTCGATAGAAATCTAAGTGGCAGACTCAGACGAAAATGAAGTAGAAACACAAAGAGAAGGAGAAAGAGGATACATAAGAGAATCTCCTAGATTAATTCACCAAAAGCCAATATACGAGTACAAAGAAGTATTTAGCCTGAAACTTCCGATGACTCTCTGTTCAAACATTTTTAGTACGTCTAGACAGGTAGATGTTATCATAAATATTTATGTTTCATATTATCTTACAGTGATAATAATGTCGTAGTAAACTTTAGTATGTCGTGTAGGTCTGTCTTTTATTCCGGGTAATCAATATCTTTTGCTAGATTTCAATATACAGGAAAATAAAACACAAGATAACAACAGACGTTATTAATTATATAATGGCTTATATGAGGATTCTGGAAAATACGATCAGAAGCGAATTTAAACAAGAAATGAATATGATAAAACAGAACCACCTTGGGGAGTACTCAAGTGTTGATAAGGATTTGACAATTTTTAACGCTGTCACATTCAACACACTGGAAAATAAATGTGGAGCCAAGAAAGTAAGACAAGACAAAAGATTAAGAACCGTTTGGTGGGACAAAGATAGCATATTTAGAAGAAGGTAGTGTTAACAAATGTATTACATTTAAATCTCAATAACACTATGGTACATATAGAATAACACGACGAAATGCCAAACCAACAATTAAAGCATCTAAAGATGAATCCTGGAGAATATACGGTGAACAGATGGCGACTCCTAGCAAAGACTACCCAAGAGAATTTTATAAACGTGCCGACAATATGAGAAACAGAGATGCATTCTACAACCCACACGTCATCATAAATAATAAAACAGGTATACCTTTATTTAATGCACAACAAAGACTTGCAAAGTGGGCAGAATACTTTCAAGAACTACTAAACCCTAAAACCTGTGGACAACAAGAATCATACCTTATACATGCAGAAGTAAAATTAGCTATATAGAAAAGTCCCAAAAACAAATCACCGGGTCCAGAGGGAATAACCTCAGAAGCTATTCAGGCGTGTAGGAAAACAGGAATTATATGGATGACAAGATTTTTTTAATATATCATGGTGAGACATAAAAGTCCAAGATGATTCGCAAAAGCCAGTAATAGCACCTATATGGACACCCAAAAAAAAAAAACACACACAAAGGAAATTTGATAGAGTGTGAAACAGAGGTATACTATTCCTGATTCATATAGGACAAATGTAAGTAAAGCTATTGGAACAAAAAAGGTAGACCCATAGCTAAACAACAGTTAAACAAAGTACAATCTGCCTTAAGGACAGGTAAAAGTTGCACTTATGCATTATACACACTAAGATATATGTGTGTAAAACATCATCGAATAAAGTGACCATCAGAATATTGTGTTTGCAAATCAGGAAAATGCTGTCGGCCGAGTAGATAGATTATAGTCCATTCTTGAAGACAACGGGATACGAGATCTGTTGCTAGAAAACATCATAGCCATATACACATATCAGATATGTTCCAAGTCAATGCATGTTTGAGACAGGGATGTGTGCTCTCTCCTCTGCTATTTAATATCTACATAGACAGAATATCCAAAAACATATTAAGAAATCTCTTTACTTTAGACGAAACAACAGATCCACCTGCAAAATAACTAACTTTTATGTGCAGATGACCAGTGCGTGCTTCACATAGATGAGGGCAGACTCAAAAAAGCATACTAACTAAGCTGAATGTAACAATATGAATATAAATACAATCAACACTTAGGTAATGCAGGTTAACAGATCTTCTGGTCCACAATGTATTCTGTTAAATAGTACACCTTTGAAACAAGTTTAAAATTCAAATATCTTGGAAGTATGATCATAGAAGATGGTAGAATAGACAGAACAATGTAAATTAGATGTCAAAAAGCAAGTGTGCCTATATATCAACTATCATCCAAACTACAACATCCAACTATATATATATATATATATATATATATATATATATATATATATATATATATATATATATATATATATATATATATATATATATATCATTGGCACCTTGCCGTCTTGACAGACGATAGTTTGTGCTCTAAAAAGGCATAATAACTTTTAAATATGGCGGTAGCGAGTGTGACTGATAAGGCCAATTTGCGCTGTAAATGTCCGTTCACAGTGGGTGCATGTGAACACGTGGTCATTTCCACCATTATGCACCATCTTACGTCTCAAACGCTTGGTGTGTGACTTTTCTGCAATAATTTTCTCCTTTGACTTTATTCCATTTCTGATATTTGCCCTCCATGCAACACGTTCAGCGGCGACTTGCTCCCAATGTGCATTATCAATGCCTGTATCAATCATGTCCCGCTTACACACATCTTTGTATCGTAGTAGAGGCCGACCCTGAGATCTCTTACCCATCAGTAATTCACCAAAAAAGATATCCTTTGGTATTCTACCATCATCCATCCTCCTAAGATGTCCTATCCATCTAAGTCTACGAAGACTGAGCATGGAATAAACTGTCACACAACCTGATCTTTCCAATACTTCAGTATTTGTGATTTTGTCTTGCCACTTAATACCAAGAATTCTTCGCAGACACCGCATATGAAAGCTGTTTAAATTGTTCTCTTGGTGTGAGTAAGTTGTCCAGGTTTCACTGCCATAGAGAAGAGTACTAAGGACACAGGCTTGATAGACAAGGACTTTTGTTTTGGCAGTAAGCTTCCTGTTCTCCCAGACTCTTTTTCTTAACCTGTTCATTGTTGTTGCTGCCTTACCAATCCGGATGTTGATTTCCTGATCTAGGGATAATTTGCTATTTACCACTGATCCTAGATATGTAAAATGGTCTACTATCTCTAGTTCGGCGTCGTCAATAAAGATTGATGTACCCCATGTGCACCTTGTGACATAATCTGTGTCTTCTTTTTGCTAATTGTTAAACCAAATTCAGAACAAGCATTGGAGAATGCAGATAGTAGACATTGCAATTCTTCCTCAGAGTGGGTCGTAACTGCAGCATCATCTGCAAAAAGCAACTCTCTGATCAGTACCCTCCTAATTTTGGTCTTAGCCTTCATTCTCTGAGCATTGTAGAGGCCGCCATCCGAGCGTGAGTAAATGTATATACCACCATCCTGATCACGAAATGCATATTTCAGTAGAAGTGAAAAGTATATTCCAAAGAGGGTGGGAGCTAGTACACAACCTTGCTTAACTCCACTTTTGATTTCAAATTCTTCAGAAGTTGCACCATCAAACTTGATTATACCCTTCATGCCTGTGTGGAACGATTCCACAATGGACAGAAGAGTTGGTGGGCAGCCAATCTTCTTTAGTGCCTTGAACAGACCCTCACGATATATATGTCCGCAAAAACATATTCACAGGGACCGTATGCTAATAATATCAAGCTTCGACATTATCCAGGTCAACACCTGCAAGATGAGATGCTTGAGATGAGATGCCAATTTAACTATTCGAGACCAAGTAGAAATGATGTTATCAGACACATACTGAGATTAACAATTTTATATCACATATAAAAAGGCTGAAGATCAAATGTTTCGACCATCTCGTTAGAATGCGACACCATCAACTGCCAGCATTATCGTTACATCGAAGACAATCTTCTACGAGAGCAAAGGATGCCTGAAAGGAAATGGATTGTTGACATGGAAGCCATTATGCAATCACACACAATGACACTATCCAGTGCTATACATCGATGGCTGGAACGTCAACTATTTCTCCTCACAACGCTTGACGGCAAAAGTGGAAGATGATGATGATGATGATGATGATGATGATGATGATGATGATGATGATGATGATGATGATGATGATGATGATGATGATGATGATGATGAATAAATATCACGAATAGTAAATAACCAGACTTTCATATGTTTGCGATGTTCGTCCATCATGAATGACGTTGACCATTCATTAACGATGACCATTCATTACACTACATCTTGATTTGATGAGGAACGAATGACTTGCGCTTTGGTTTTGTATAGCGAGGAAGTGGTCGCGCAACACCCTCGCCCCCGCTCCCTCGTCTGTGTCCGTCTGGCTCCAGTGGCGAGCATGGCAAGACGACTGGAAGACGGACACAGATGCAGTGGACTTTAGGCTGCCACGGGCCAGTTATCCCTGTATATATAGGCTCTCGAGAGCCTCGTACAGACGGCCCTGCCGACAATTCCTTTAATGTTCAGTTTTAAGACAAAGTGCGATTTTGTCAGTATCATTTCGGCCGCCTTAACTTCCCAGTAAATTTCTGGTGCTCATTTAGGCTATATCGATCTTGAAACCTAACCGAAAAACTGAACGACTATCATAACTCCCACAAACATAATACAGTGGGTAATAAAACAACGAACAGCACTTGCTCAGTTCTTTATTTTCACCTAACATAAATCACCAACATTAACAATAAAGGGTGAACATGCAGAGAGCTGCAGGGAAAAGCACAAGATAGGGGCTTTGGGTGAATGTTTACAACTCATACTGATTGGGGAAGAGGGGTATAACAGGCAGAAATGCATGGTGTTTTTAATGACTGTACAGTGTTTGAAAATATTGCCGGTCCATGTTTTGTATTCACCTATTATGTTGCATGAACTCTACAGAGGGTGAATACAAAACTTGGACCGGTAATATTTTCAGACTGCACAGTCGTTAAAAATGCACTCTATAGCACAGCAGAGACATGCATAAAAAATAAACAATATGAGGGCAAGCATGAAACTTTCTAAATGTTTTTTGTTAATTTTGTTTCGTTCGCTTGCTATCAACTCAGTCGTAGTCCACACACGTGTTACTACTTCTAGTGAACTGGACTGATGTTTGCGTGTGGATTAGCTTTCTTTATTACTTGTGTCTCTTCCTTTAGGCGATCAAACTCCTGTCTTCAAGACAAGGACGAGAAGCCAACATTTTAGCCAAAATTATCGATGTAGGAGGTGAACCCGCTACCATGGCATCAGCACATCGGAAGATTAAGAGCGGGCACTCTTATCCTTTCGTCCATGGTGACCTCTTAAAGTGGGTCATATATGCAGGAAGAATATTGTCATATAGTATATGACAGGCATGTAGAGAGTGAACTGATGTGCACACACATCAGTGAACAAAAATAAAAATAGTAGCAAAACAAAGCACGATATAGCACCACAAATGCTACGTTATCACGTCGCGTTGATTAACAACACGATTGTCACTTAGACACACTTCAACTTCAGCCTTCACACAGAACAGACGCATCGCAGCGCTACACGCACATCAGTACGTAAGATTCATTAGGACACCCTACACCCGCATCGATTAACAACAGTAGCTCACTCAGGCGGACACATTCACTATTAGCCACAACATTTCACAATCGCCGGACATCGATCGCAGGTGCTGATCAATCCTGGTATGGCCACTTAGTCTCAAATGCCGACGACTCTGCTGGGAGATCATGATCGCTTGACGGCCGGTGGTCGTTAGCAACAGTCTCCACAGACATATACCAAAAGGTACGGGACACACCACGGACACCAGGGCAGCATGATACGGAGGTTTGTGGCGGGAGCATACTACGTCTAGTGTATGGAGTTAATGGCCTGAGTGCTGCCGGCTAAAGGGTGTGCCTGTATCCGTGGAAAACACAGGCTCCAGATGAGAATAAAGTTCATCTAATCATCGTTCCCATGGCTTGTTCCTGAGTGCATGTCCTTTTGTGTTGCTGTGAAGGTTTGGACGCAGTGTGCGACCCACAGGCATTGGCGGTTAATCTGAGGGATCTGCAAGGTCATCATCATAACCCCTAAGACAATCAACGATCCAGCTCCCTGAAAAGTCTATCACACATCCTGACATGGTGTGGCGGTATCACCTCCTCATATGAGTCACTCTTTGACAAATATCATGACAGGAGAAGTATTTCAAATAACTGGAAATGAAGACAACATTACATAATGAGATCAAGATCAGACAATTAAACTACATGTCTTATGAAGCGATATAGCTCCTTGTTAAAGGATGAGCTGGCGGAAAAAGTGAAAGGGAAGTGTGCAAGAGGAAGACAAAGTAACATCTGCGCGGATAGTGTCAGACGATAGAATATCAGGAACACGCCTATGTAACTGCATCGTGTCGATCCATAGCCGTGAGGGTTGTAGACTCATTACAGAAGATATACATTGCAGAGATGACATTTAATGAAATATACTCATGGATAGACATACAGATAGACATATTGATAAACATATCGACAGAATAACAGGCCGACCGACCGACAAGCAGAATTAAAAATCAGTTACACAGAAAAGCTCTAAAAACTAATCACCAAGTCCAGATGGAGACAGACAGACAGACAGACAGACAGACAGACAGACAGGCAGGCAGGCAGGCAGGCAGGCAGGCAGGCAGAATCACAGACAGACAGCGGCACTCGAAGGGTGATGTGTTCAGTATCACGCCGGTCGCCATAACTGTACTCAAGACATATTCTGGTACTCACTTCAGGCTGGTTCGCCTGGGAGCCTAGATCACATTTCCAATCCCACGTCGATGCTGATTCGACCCCAGGCCCGGCGGGCAGGAAAGCTAGCGTCTAGCCAACACCCTTCCGCTTCTGCAATCATCCCTGTATTTACAGCTAAACTGCTGCGGGGGTGTGGTTTTCATGTCGCTATCATTGAAACTGAAATGTACTTCGGCAGCGATTTGTAAAAATGATTCGATTCGCGGCAGACAATTTTGGGACTGTTATCGTTTTACCAGGGGCTTCAGTGGTGTATGGATTTACTGGAATATTGGAAGACAAAAATCTTGTGGTATAAAAATAACTGAGCAAATTGAGATGTAAGATTCCAATTACTGACCGGGAAGTTTGAAAAGAATAAAAGGCACTTAGGCAGAAGGAATGGCTTAGACAGACTGACAAGCAGGCAGACAAACTGACAGACAGACGGACGGACGGACAGACACAGATAGACAGGCAAGACAGACAGACACACAAACAGACGGCAGGTGGATGGATTGATTGATCTGTAAAATCTGATTTGATTCGAGGGCAGAAAATTAGAGACTTAGTTATCAATGTTCAACAGGCTTCAGAGCAGACTTCAGCGGTGTATCAACGTAGTAGGATGTTGGAAGAATGAGATGCATCTGGTATACAAACAAATGATCAGATTGAGATGAAAGATTTATATTACTGACAGGGTAGTTTTTAAACACGTCACTTAGGTAGAAGAAATGACAAGCAGATAGACTGATAGACAGATTGTAAGACAGGCAGGCATGCAGACCGATTGATTGCCAGAAAGACAGAGAGACAAATAGACAAGCACTTGGAGGAATGGATGGATTGATTGATCGATCGATCAGTCAATGGTTCGAACAATCGATAGATCGATGGTTTGATCTATGGACGGTTGACGAAATTCACTTAGAGAATGATTTCAGAACTGAGTATTTTCATGGACCCATCACATATGCTGCAGATCTCAGGATAATAAGCAACATACTAAACTACTACGGTCTAGAGCAGGGGTGGCCAACACGAGGCCCGTGGGCGCATGCGGCCCGCCGGGAGTCATGTTGTGGCCCGCGGAGTAGGAAACGACGATTTGGTCAAAGCACGTTTGCTTGTATATTTTAATTAACAAAAAATTAAAAAAAAACGTTAGGTGCGTGGCCCGGCAGGAAATATTATTTCTTAAATTTGGCCCGCCTGCTGAAAAAAGTTGGCCACCCCTGGTCTAGAGGAACGGCTTTGTTGCATCGTGTTGACCCTATCTGAGTCGGTCTATCTCCGGAGAACGGAAAGCCGCTTGCCGATCCCATCGCACAAAACACGACCTTAACGATGACCCCTAGGAGTCTCTGGAAAACTGCAATCCTGGTATAAACGATGCAGTGCGAGAATGAACTCACGCCTATTCAGCGAATAGCCAAACGGGGTAACGCACTCCAGCCACGGGGACTCCCAATAAGCAACATACGCTGGGAGAAAGAATCTGTCACAGATATAAAGGTGACCTTTGTGGATTCAGGGTAGTTGAAAGAGGATTTGAATAAGACAGTTGTATCATCTGAGTTTCTCAACATTTACTGCGATGCAATACCTAGAAACATAGAACATCTTTATGGATTTAACTCAGAAGATCAAATGAGTTGAGTTGAGTTGAATTGAGATGGGTTGAGTTAAATTGAGTTCCGGTCCCCACCATGGAGGATAGGCATTTGAGCGGTTAAGGCCTTTGGGGTGTTTATGCTTGTGGCTACTGTTTGCATACGCATTTTCCTCATGTTGGACTAATAGTGCATGGTTCCGTCGCCCTGTTACTGAGTTGCGTGCGTGGGGCGACACAGTGAGCTGTGAATTTTGTGTGAAATGCTTTTACATCTGTCCGCGGTTGTTGCAGCGTGACCTGCATATTTAAAATAATGGCCGCCGGCCTGTGGCTGAACTAATAGGGTTGTCTTATGCAATAATATGTGGCTGCTGGTTTTCTAGTGATTGCCGCTTCCATCGACGATGAACTGTATTTTCGTGGAGGACTTTCGTGTTGGCATTGTGGCGGCGGCATTATGCATAGTATACCTGTGCGGGCTGTTGGTTTGTCGAGACTCATGTCTGTTCCACTGTCCACTGTGGACAGTGAGGAGCATTTCGTGTGGTATTCACTGGGATAGGAACGGAACATAATGGGGCACGACCTGTTGCCGTGAAGTTGGAACCGCGACTAACGACTAACGACTAATGACTAATGACTAAGGACTATTGACTAACGACTAATGACTAATGACTAAGGACTAACGACTATTGACTAACGACTAACGACTAATGACTAATAATGAGTTGAACTGAGTCAAGAACCGACATCACAGCACTCGGGACATTCCCATCAGTCCTCATATTCAAAAGCCAGCGAAGAGTCCCAATACTAACGGTACCAGAGCAGTCTGTTTATTAAGTGTCCGTCTGGCATTTCTGGGAGTCCTTGATTATGTGTCCGTCTGGCATTTCTGGGAGTCCTTGATTTTGTGTCCGTCTGGCATTTCTGGGAGTCCTTGATTTTGTGTCCGTCTGGCATTTCTGGGAGTCCTTGATTATGTGTCCGTCTGGCATTTCTGGGAGTCCTTGATTTTGTGTCCGTCTGGCATTTCTGGGAGTCCTTGATTATGTGTCCGTCTGGCATTTCTGGGAGTCCTTGATTTTGTGTCCGTCTGGCATTTCTGGGAGTCCTTGATTAGGTGTCCGTCTGGCATTTCTAGGAGTCCTTGATTTTGTGTCCGTCTGGCATTTCTGGGAGTCCTTGATTTTTTGTCCGTCTGGCATTTCTGGGAGTCCTTGATTTTGTGTCCGTCTGGCATTTCTGGGAGTCCTTGATTATGTGTCCGTCTGGCATTTCTGGGAGTCCTTGATTTTGTGTCCGTCTGGCATTTCTGGGAGTCCTTGATTTTGTGTCCGTCTGGCATTTCTGGGAGTCCTTGATTTTGTGTCCGTCTAGCATTTCTGGGAGTCCTTGATTATGTGTCCGTCTGGCATTTCTGAGAGTCCTTGATTTTGTGTCCATCTGGCGTTTCTGGGAGTCCTTGATTTTGTGTCCGTCTGGCATTTCTGGGAGTCCTTGATTTTGTGTCCGTCTGGCATTTCTGGGAGTCCTTGATTTTGTGTCCGTCTGGCATTTCTGGGAGTCCTTGATTTTGTGTCCGTCTGGCATTTCTGGGAGTCCTTGATTTTGTGTCCGTCTGGCATTTCTGGGAGTTCTTGATTAGGTGTCCGTCTGGCATTTCTGGGAGTTCTTGATTAGGTGTCCGTCTGGCATTTCTGGGAGTCTTTGATTTTGTGTCCATCTGGCGTTTCTGGGAGTCCTTGATTTTGTGTCCGTCTGGCATTTCTGGGAGTCCTTGATTTTGTGTCCGTCTGGCATTTCTGGGAGTCCTTGATTATGTGTCCGTCTGGCATTTCTGGGAGTCCTTGATTTTGTGTCCGTCTGGCATTTCTGGGAGTCCTTGATTTTTTGTCCGTCTGGCATTTCTGGGAGTCCTTGATTTTGTGTCCGTCTGGCATTTCTGGGAGTCCTTGATTATGTGTCCGTCTGGCATTTCTGGGAGTCCTTGATTTTGTGTCCGTCTGGCATTTCTGGGAGTCCTTGATTTTGTGTCCGTCTGGCATTTCTGGGAGTCCTTGATTTTGTGTCCGTCTAGCATTTCTGGGAGTCCTTGATTAGGTGTCCGTCTGGCATTTCTGGGAGTTCTTGATTAGGTGTCCGTCTGGTATTTCTGAAAGTCATTGATTAGGTGTCCGTCTGGCATTTCTGGGAGTCCTTGATTTTGTGTCCGTCTGGCATTTCTGGGAGTTCTTGATTAGGTGTCCGTCTGGCATTTCTGGGAGTTCTTGATTAGGTGTCCGTCTGGCATTTCTGGGAGTCCTTGATTTTGTGTCCGTCTGGCATTTCTAGGAGTTCTTGATTAGGTGTCCGTCTGGCATTTCTGGGAGTTCTTGATTAGGTGTCCGTCTGGTATTTCTGAAAGTCATTGATTAGTTGTCCGTCTGGCATTTCTGGGAGTCCTTGATTTTGTGTCCGTCTGGCATTTCTGGGAGTTCTTGATTAGGTGTCCGTCTGGCATTTCTGGGAGTTCTTGATTAGGTGTCCGTCTGGCATTTCTGGGAGTCCTTGATTTTGTGTCCGTCTGGCATTTCTGGGAGTCCTTGATTTTGTGTCCGTCTGGCATTTCTGGGAGTTCTTGATTAGGTGTCCGTCTGGCATTTCTGGGAGTTCTTGATTAGGTGTCCGTCTGGCATTTCTGGGAGTCCTTGATTAGGTGTAAGTGTGGTATTTCTGAAAGTCATTGATTAGGAGTCCGTCTGGCATTTCCTGGCTGTCCTGAGTGTCGATCAGTACCCCTGGTCACTTCCTGTAGCACCATTCTTTCCGGGACGTGATGATCAACCTGTTCTTCTGTATTATAAACGGAAGATCAACTATAGGTATTGTAACCAACAACGACACATCGTCGTAGTCATTATTCTGTTTTTGTTCTCTCTTTTTTTTAACTCGATTACATTTCCTCATTACAGTGCCAATCGCCATCACTCCGTGGCTACGGAGTTACTGGCGCAGTTCATAATCCCCCATACCGCGTTCGAAACACGCTGGAGGCGATTTGGCAGCAGATCACCTTGCGTTGATTTTTATAAAATGGTATCAGTGCCGGTCGTTAGAATGCAATGGCAATCTAGTGAACGTAAACTTGCCAAGAGATTACAAACAGCCAAAACATGCTTTGGTTTATTGCGACGTCCTGTAAGGATATGCAATTAACTTTTAACTGCCCCTTGCCATTAGGCGAACCCACTCCGACTTCTGGGATACTTGAAATGTTCGTCCCCAAGTCTAGGACAAGATGATAACATTTTAGTCCATCGAACCGCTACCTCGGTATAAGCATCATGATAATCGTCAGCATAATCATCATCATTATCAAGTATTTCCGGCCGTGTGCTAGTGGTCAAGTATCTCGTTCAATTCCATAGTTGTACACCGTGTGTGTGTGCGTGTGTGCGTGCGTGCGTGCGTGCGTGTGTGTGTGCGTGTGTGCGTGTGTGTGCGCACATTAGCTCGTTTTGAACTCAAGCGTAATCCCTGCGCGCTACTTCTAGTAGTATTTGATTGAATTTTGCATGTGGATTAGCTTTCCTCGCCATCAGGCGAACCCACTCTGACTTGTAATTTACGTCACCAAGTCAAGGACGAGAAGTCAACATTTTATTTCAACTGACCGGTGTAGGGGCTTACACCCCTACCTCAGCATCAGCACACCGAATGTTTAAGTTCGAGCGCTCTTGCTCTTCAGAATAGTGGTCTTCAATTCTCTCGCTGGATGTCTTGTGTGTCTTGGGGTCTTGGAGTATGATAGAGTTGAGTTGAGTTGAGTTGAGGTGCGTTGAGATGAGTTCAGAACCGACATCACAGCACCCTGAGACATTCCCGTGCTCCGTGCTAATCTTCAACAGCCAGTACAGAGTCCCAATAATAATGGTACCAGTAGCAGTCTGATTATGTGTATGGTTAATTCATATGAGTCTTCGCTTCCTTTTATTACTTTTAAGAATTTTTCTTTGCTATATTTTTTAGAACTTGTTCATTTCTAAACTTTTAAATCCACTTGGCACCTTATCATAATTCAATGACACCACATCTCGAATCTCAGTTTGTGTTTTTCATCACGCGAACTCATTGTAGCGTGCGAGTTGGTGTAACTGTTAAAACGTTACTCTGTCAATGACATGAGCACTTCTGGACCAGAGCTCAATGCCAGCTCTCATCATTATCTAACAATAGAAAAGACTGACCACCCAATTCTCCATGCACTCCGCCCTATAAAGCGTGATGGTTTTAACACTTCAAATACCAATATGTGATGTTCTAACACTTCACATACCCACGTGTGATGTTCTAACACGTCTCATACCCACAGCAGGTTCCTGTTAGTTAATTGCATATCCTGTACAGGACGTCGCAGTCGACCCCGACATTTTTTGGCAATTTGTGATTTCTTGGCAAGTTTACGCTCAATAGTTTGCCATTGCGTTCCTGTTATCAATTGTCCGTATTTCAGAACCATACATTATCACTGACATATGTACCAAAGAAGGATTCGTGTCCGTAGATCGAATTATAGATTATGGGAAGTTATAATACTATATAATGGTATAAAGCTATAATGGTACAAGTGCTGAACACCTTTGAGATGCAGGCTGTGTCCAAGGGAAAGCAAATGACACAATATAAAATGTTTCACAAGTTTCCTGAAGTATAAAGAGTTAAATTGTACAAATGGCAAAAGTCCACCCTTTAAAAAAATATATTCACTAGGTATTATGTTATGTTATGTTATGTTATGTTATGTTATGTTACGTTGTGTTATGTTATGTTACGTTACGTTGTTATGTTACGTTGCGTTAGGTTAGGTTAAGTTACGATATGTTACGTTATGTAATGTTACGTTATGTTGAGGTATGTTACGTTCCGTTACATTTTTTATGTTATATTATGTTATGTTACGTTTTGTTATGTTATATTACATTTTCTCGGGCTGTTGTTTTGTCGAGACTCCACTGTCTGCTCCACTTTTCACATGGGACAGTGAGGAGCATTTTGTGTGGTATTCATTTACACAGGAATGGAGCATGATGAGGTAACCCTTTGTCGTGAAGTTTGAAACCGCGACCGACTAAGTATAGTTTGACAATATCTGCGTAGCACAAACGAACTGTGTCTTCACTCTGCATTTCTCCAGAGGATTCAACGGAATGATTATGTGTCCTGAATTATTTTGACTCACCAAATATACACACAAAATGATATGGTTTATTTTTGATAGGTTACCTGGTAGCCAATATTTAAAGCCTGCATTGCCACTGGGGATGATGTCTAACTAAATTTGAATCACCACTCTTGAATATGTAAACGTCTGTTAAAAGATTTTTTTTTTCCGTCTAGAATGATCTACAGATTTTGGTTCGGTCCCATTAACGTGTAGACACTTCGTGATATTCTGAACATCATAATTTAATACATTTTATTCTAATTGCTTTTTTTATTTTACTCTGGATGTTGCAACTTCACACATACCGCCATTTTCCTATTCAGTTATGTACATACTTAACTACTAAAGACGCGATTATATCATAAAGTCCAAATAAGACGTAGACTTGAAACGGTCAATATTGGAATATTCCGTGCGTCTGGCCTGAAATTTACATTCCTTTGGTTAAACAGGGTTCAGTAGAATTCAACTACACATGGGATTTACATTTGAATCGAGCATGTAACGTATAATTTTATGTAGCCTGGCAGTATAGCTTGTTGGATCTTGTTTTGTGATGTCTTCTTCTTCTTCTTCTTCTTCTTCTTCTTCTTCTTCTTCTTCTTCTTCTTCTTCTTCTTCTTCTTCTTCTTCTTCTTCTTCTTCTTCTTCTTCTTCTTCTTCTTCTTCTTCTTCTTCTTCTTCTTCTTCTTCTTCTTCTTCGTCTTCGTCTTCGTCTTCGTCTTCTTCTTCTTCTTCTTCTTCTTCTTCTTCTTCTTCTTCTTCTTCTTCTTCTTCTTCTTCTTCTTCTTCTTCTTCTTCTTCTTCTTCTTCTTCTTCTTCTTCTTCTTCTTCTTCTTCTTCTTCTTCTTCATCTTCTTCTTCTTCTTCTTCTTCTTCTTCTTCTTCTTCTTCTTCTTCTTCTTCTTCTTCTTCTTCTTCTTCTTCTTCTTCTTCTTCTTCTTCTTCTTCTTCTTCTTCTTCTTCTTCTTCTTTCTACTTCTTCTTCTTCTTCTTCTTCTTCTTCTTCTTCTTCTTCTTCTTCTTCTTCTTCTTCTTCTTCTTCTTCTTCTTCTTCTTCTTCTTCTTCTTCTTCTTCTTCTTCTTCTTCTTCTTCTTCTTATTCTTTTTCTTCTTCCTTCTTCTTCTTCTCCTAAGTATAAACATATATTTATGTATGTCTTGGCGATGTGGCTAGATGTGTTGTTGTGTGTGTGTGTGTGTGTGTGTGTGTGTGTGTGTGTGCGTGCGTGCGTGCGTGCGTGCGCGCGCAGAATCGTATACATATATCATAAAGCAGATATTCCATATTAATTGTGTACTCTCATATTTCACATTTCTATTTTATTTTTTTTTTACCATTTCATTTCAAAATGTGAAATATGAAAACTTTTGCACTGCTTACCTCATATTATTTATATTAGTTTTAGCTCATATTTTCCTATTGCATTGAATTAATATACTTTAAGATATGCAATGTATATGTATAACATATTTGTTTCCCATTTGTGTGTGGGTGCTCATGACAATTGTCATTGTATATGTGTGAAAGTGTCGGAGTTTGTGTATATTAGTCTGGGTGACTGTGTGAAGGGGTGTGTATGTGTGTGTGCGTGGTTTTTATGTATGATTGAATATATATGGGCGTGAGAGAGAGAGTCACACACACACACACACACACACACACACACACACACACCACACACACACACAGAATAAATGAGTGAATGATTTATTGCGTTTGTGATTGTGAGTGGGTATATATGTGTGTTTGTGTAAGGAAGTGTTTGGATATGCAGGTGTGTATGTATGTAAGCATGTATGCATGTTTGCGTATGTGTGTCTGCCTGCCTGTCTGTCTCATAACATGGTAATATACATCGTTTATGTTCACAACATTCATTTGACAATATTTATGGGTTCCTTTGTGAATTTACCATGTACAATAGACAATTGATGAACAAAAGATGAGTGATTGGAATGGTTGAAAATAAGACGGCCTGCGTGCCCGATTTGTGACTGTAAATATAAAGTGTGTTCTTTCGTCGTTCGTTCGTTCGTTCGTTCTTC